>JAAAKE020163235.1:0-30215 GCA_010014785.2 Anisolabis maritima
ATGATTAGGTAATTTTTAAAAATAATTTATAACCAATGTATTAGTTTATTTTTACAATTACTGGTTTTCGTCGCTGCATTTTGAGAATATACATTCATAAAATCATTTTCGGAGCGCTCTCTATCAATTTTCTAACTTTAATAATAAAAGTTTGTCTCAATATTACTTGCCAGGATGAAATTTTTTTTAATACATAAAAACAAAAAATTGATAAAAAAAAAATTCTACCGGTAAATTAAAAAAAAATGTTCTGTTTTTTTTTTTTTTTTGAAAAATGAAAGATTTTAACAATCGAATTGGTTATTACTATTAATAAAAGAAGGGTTAATTTAATAATAATGCCTATCTGATGCGATTTAATGAATTAGCGATTGGATATTCACTTAAATAAAAATAAGATATACTTGCAGCAAAAATATTTTTTAATAACCCTAACTTGAATAATTCAATAAAAAAATAATTAAATTTATAAATTAATAAATAAATCGTTTCTAAATTTGACAGCCATAAATATTTTTTAAATCTAAAAATTTCAAGGTAAATTTATTTTGGTATTTTTATGAATATATGAAAATAGGTTGGTTATATCACGAAGATGTAAAAAAAAAAAAAAATAAAATAAAAATAACTGGGCTGGCGAATAGCGAAGCATAATCGCGAGCGATGGCGTCCAGGAGGGAGCTGACGGAGCCGAAATAGCCGACGCCCACGCCGATTTGCAATACAGAGGCGCAGGGTTACCTGGATCGCCAGCGCAGGGATTGTCAAGTTGGATTTCTTGGTAGACTTTGAATGTTTTGCCTGGCTGACTGTCATTCATCTCGCCCATGTTTATAGTTTGTTTCGATTTCACCGAAATCAATATAAAATTTGGCCAGCGCAGCCCGCAATGGGCGCGAGCGGCTTACAAATGCGCGCCCCTTTTCACGCTGCGCCCTGCGATGGAGAAGTTACGCGCACGCATGCGTAGAAACGCTCACTTCCAGAGCAGAGGGGCCCCTACGCCTGCGCCTGCCTTCTCCTCCAAAGACGACACCCTCACCCTCACCTTATTTATATTATTAACCTCCCAAATCAAATTCCCTTAGATCAATCTTAATCATTTTACATTTATTTTTAAACACAAAAAAAATATTTTAAGTGTTTAAAAGAAAAGCCATATTTATATATATTTAAATTAAAGTGGAAGAGAGAGATGATGGGTTGATATTTATGTATTAATACTTATACTGGACAACTTAACTACGCAAATGAACTCAACGGAAAACAAAAAATGTCGTCAATGGCACTAAGCCAAGCCAAATTCATCACTTTGATAAAAAAACATTTTAGATTATTCGAAGGAAAAGCAGCCAACTAATAAAAAAAAAATTTGGTGACACCATGTCACAAGACATCATTCTAAACTTAAATAATAATAATTTATATATTTACATCCTTCTTAAATGAATTTTTTTTTTAGAGTTCTCAAGAGGTTCTTTTAATAATTTAAAATAAAAAATAAGATAACATTCTGAATGTTCTTAAAAAATGGGTTTTGTATTTAAAAAATTCTATGAATTTATAAAAAAGTATATGCAGTATCGCGATTTGGAGAAGGCCACGGCTCAAGATTCTTATCACTATTATGTCTGCGTGTGACTAAGCAAACGACTGACGCGCCTAACGTCTGAAGAATTATGATACCTTTAGATATATAATGGAGCTAGCGCAAGATTTTTCAAACATTTTAATTTTCACGTATTTTAAATTTTCTTTTATATTTAGTGGACATTTGACAATTTTGAATGGAGGTTTAAGTGGACAATGATTTGCGTGGTCTCGGTTAGAGGGAAACATTTCAATTTTGGGAGAGATCCTTGAACGTCTCCAGTCAGGACCGTCCTTTGTTTCAAATTCATAAAAATGTTTTAATAACTTGATTTTGGTGCAAATCTCTTCTCTCTCTATTTTGATATAAAAACATCGATATATACTGTTTAAAATTGAACATTTGTAAATTTTCTATTTAAAATCTTCATGAAGAGACAGGTGGCTCTCCGTAGATCAGAAATATACGAAAGGAGAGGAAGTCAACCAGTAGGTTAGGCTCTATCGAAATAAAAATCCCAAAATGTGAAACGTTTTGGTTTTAATTAAATGCTGAAGAGCATTATGAGACTTATATACTTTCTATATTTTATATATATTTTTGCACATTAAAATACTCAACAACTCTATCTGCAACTCATTGTCTTGTGCATTGAGTCTGCATACATTGTATTATTTTAAATTTATTTTGTAAAGTCGCTCTATTTTTCATTGTTGGTGCACGTTTCAACTTTGGTGACTGATGATGGCGTTTCATATTTTGGGAGTTTTATTTCGATAGAGGCTACCATACTGACTGATTTTCTCTCCTTTCACATATTTCTTTCTATTGAAAATTCAGATAATAAATTCCTTTATAATCAAATAATTCTATAAAGATTCCAAAAATATTAATTTAAAAATCTGAAAAATTCTTATATAATTAGAGAATTTAGATTAATCTTCTAGGAGAAAAGAAGTTAATTTGTTAATTCTGAGTTAAAAATAACTAAAGTTCAAATCCACCTTCTGGCAAAATTTTATCCAACTCTCACAGTCATTGGTGGCTCTTTCTGGGCAAAGAAGCAAAAACACCTCAGTAATCATAAAAAAGTTACTTCCTGCAATAACCTGCAGTTTTTTTGCGGCAAACAGGACTCGAACCCGAGCTGTTTGGCAACTCTAGAGCCGTAGCTTATCCGTCTTAGCCACTGTCTCTTCGAATGAAGAGAGGTTAGAAGCAGAAATTCATACTCAGATTCTAGAAGGTAGTCTACCCAAATAACACATTCATCCTAAAATTAAAATTAATGTATAATATTTGCTTTATTAAAGGAGTTCAAATTTTCTTTATATTCTTAAAATGTTTAATGGGCTTTCAAGCATCAACAAGAATATAAATAACAAGGGTATTTTGGGTGTGGAAGTCAATAGAATAAATGTATAAAATTAAAAATTTTTATTAGAATGCATAGCAATAAAAATTTGCTTTTGAAAATACTTTCTTTAATAACCAGGTGAAAAAAATTCATTCTTTTGAGAATTTGATCGTTTTGCACAAATTGTTTGATAATAAAAAATGCACTTTTCAGAAAACTAAAATAAAAGGAATAGAGGGAAATATTTTTCGCTTATTGATTAACGAATATCATGAATAACTACTAGTTTTTACGAAAAGAGAATTTTTAAATTATCAAACAATTTGAGTAAGAACAATTTCTTAATGATAGGGAATATTTTTTCAGTTGATTATTAAATAAAGTATTTACAAAAGTGGCTTTATTTTTAATTCTAATAAAAAATTTTAATTTTAAACTTCCTTGGAGATAAGTGTAAGAGAGATAACAAAAATTATTTTCTTACGAAAATACCCTTGCTATGTGAAATACTTTTTTGCCTTTTATAAAAAGTCTTATAAATTTTTTTCGAATTTAAAAAATTATAACTTAGTTAATATATACAAGTAATTTTAAGAATTTTAGGGTGAACGTGTTACTTGACTAATCAACCTTCCAGAATTGGAATATGAATTTCTGTTTCTAGGCTTACGCTCTCCCTGAAAGATTCCTGACCACTGAACCTCACCGCTCAAAATTTTCAAATTTCACCATATATAAAAAAAATAAATATGTATGAATTTTTTATTAGTTGAATAGAATATTAAAAAAAAACTTGTTATAGTAGACATAAAATAATAATTGATTGGTATCGGAGTACTGACTTATTTGCCGGTTCCTTGTTGGTCAGGTAAATTATTTTTTGAATTAAAAAAATCGGAATTTGCATTTTTTAATTTAATAATTAACCTGACCAACAAAGAACGGGTGGAGGAAGGCGACAAACGCCCAAGGGCCACTAGTGTGATAGTGTATGTGTGACCAACAAGGAACCGGCAAGTAAGTTCCAGTACCACGAAACCCTTCAGATATTGCCTTGCCATAAATCAAGTAATTAAGATAATTTTTTCTGATTTTTTTACTCTAAATAGGATTCCACTAACTTCTAACTTACTAACCAATAAACCGGGGTAGGTTTATGTGTCCACCTATAGCACAAAGTGGCTCTATATTCAAAATAGGAGGAAAATTTGATAATTTTAATTAATTACTGATTAAAAATATTAAAAAATTTTGATTGATCTTTTTTCCTCGCTTTGTTGAAAGATTTTTTTCCATTGTTTTACTATTCCGAATATATTTGAAATATAGAAAAAGACAAAATATATATAGGGAAAGATCTCAAAGCGTCCCAAATGTGATGTATATTTTTATCAGCAATAATAATAATGTTAACAAATTTAGTTAATCTTTAATTTTTATAAATAAACAATAAAAAAGACTTACCAGGCTCAGAGACGACATAGCTGACGTAGCAAGAGCCATCTTTCCTATCTTTAAAATCTATTTCTGCCTTGCTGGGGCCTTCTACTGAGATGGCTAATGATCCTGCTCCAGCTTCTCTGGTCCAGACGTTGAATTCACAGGGTTGGCCCTGCTCGCCTCTTTCTAAGCCTGGGCCACCGGCGTGAACCCTATGTGCTCCGCCATCCTTGAGAGGACCCACAGTGAATTGGAAGGGGGAACCTGCGGAAAAACTTTTTTGTTATTTATACAAGTTAAATGAGGTGCACTATCTAACAGAAAGAAGAAGCCATTATTATATAAATTATTAAATGGCCGGTCTTAGAGTGATTTGGCCAAACAGCCCTGCAGAGATGAAGGGACCCCGCGACCGCAAAAAAGAAAGAAAAATTTTGAGAAATAAAAATTGTTTCTTCAAGCAAGAGAATATCGTGATCTGCTTATAAACACAAAGTGAAGTTAGAAAATAAATAAAAATTATTTAATTGGAAATCAAATTTAGATAAACTAAGATTCTTAAAAACGATTGATCAACTTTATAAAAAAATATTTTTAATGGATTTAGAAATTTAAATTAAGCCCTTGGACCTGATTTATGCAGAGTGGCGCACAAAAAACAGACCCGAACCTAAAAATCAGCTTCATTGAAGCTCTTAAGAATTTCAGGTTCTAGACATTTGACTTATTTGTCTATTGGTTAATCCGAACTTGATCAAATGACATTCCATAAAGTAGCCATTTGATGATATGCAATATTTTTGATTTATTTAAAACAAAAACTACAACTACACTGACCCCATTAGCTTTTGAATTATTTAAAAATTTGTTGGAATTTCTATGGGACTAGCAAGTTTTAACAAATAATTTATTTAATAACTGAACTTGTCATCAAAATTTAAAAATTTAAAGCCTTTTATACATTTTATTTCAAATAAAATCAATTGAAATTGACCTTTCGCTAAGTGACATAATTAAAATAATTTTTAGATTAATTATTAAAATTCAAGTAATTATTGAAAATTATGTAAAGTGATTAACAAGATTTACTATATATAATAGATTAAAAGTGTCAAGTATTTTTCATTTGATATTGTTAAGCTATGTTTAATATTGCATATTATTTCCATTTATTGTTTTTAAAGTATAAAAATATGCGCCAAATGATTGTATTTCGATCGCTCAGAAAAATAAAAAATTATTTATTATTAAATTTTGATGACAAGTTCAGTTTTTTATGTATTTTTTGAAAAACGTACCAGGGATGTGCATCTCCTTGTATTTGACGGAGACAGTATGCACGCCGAGCTCCTTAGGCACGAAATGGACGGCGTAGAGTCCATCCTCAACTTCATTAATTTCGGCATCCTCGGTGACACCACCCGGAGAGGTAACCGTCGCTCCCAGGTCGAAAGATGTTATGCCTGGCATTTTAAAGGTGAGTTTGCATTCGCTTCCCACCTGAACAAATAAATTAATTTAATTTTTATTAATTCAAAAAGATTATTTATAATACATATATAATAATAATAATACAAATACAAAGAACTATCCTAGAGTGATCGAAAGAATAAAATTTGATTTAAGAGAGTGAATGCTAATGAGTTTCACTAAATGATCGCACAGAAAATAGTAGTTTGTGTATATTGTTACTATCTTCTTAGGAGTAATAACAGCTGATTGTTCTGAAGTTGGCAATTAGTATGAATGAGCTTATTATATTTCCAAA
The DNA here is from genome assembly GCA_010014785.2 of Anisolabis maritima. Classification (NCBI taxonomy): domain Eukaryota; kingdom Metazoa; phylum Arthropoda; class Insecta; order Dermaptera; family Anisolabididae; genus Anisolabis; species Anisolabis maritima. Next base: position 6,157 of record JAAAKE020163235.1, read on the forward strand.
AGTATATTTTGAAAACAAATATTAAAAATTAATTTAAAATGGTTTTAAAAAATTTTCATTTATTTCTATATTTTAAAAATCTAAAAAAAAAAAAATTTATGAGATATAAATTAGATTTGAAATAAGAAATTTATTTATATATTAATTTAGTCTTTATATTTAAAATCACATTTAGTAGGGGGTTAGTATCTCGAGTTTTTGACTAAAACTTTCTAAAAAATCGGAATTAACATTTTAATATTAAGTAAATATGTAAAAAAAATTATTATTTTTTTTTTAATTTAATCCGAGGGAAAAATGAATCAAATGGAATGTACTCACTCAGTAAATTAACTAAGCGATGGATTTAAGGCAGGGTTCCGCAATTTGTTTTTTAATTTGTGAATTATTATTTTTTATTAAAAAATAAAAATATTTTAACTATGTTTCTGCTAAGGAAGCTTTAATTTGTATTTTTGAATATGTCTAAAAATCTAGTGAGTAAAGATACATCACACAACTTTTTCTTATCTAAACTAAGGAAAGGGGAGCGATCTGCTGTCACACCACATAGGTAATCTTTAAATGTACAGCCAATTTGAGTTATTTTGTTTAATAAATGAGAATTTCATGCAACTCGCATTTTGTGAGATGACAGAAATCAGCCAGCTGTGCAAGGGAGGTGCGCAGTGGCCCATCATATGCCAGCATATAGAGGAGTCTTTATATTGAGGGTCCCATACTATTTTGAGGTGGAAAATGATTAAGAGATCTTAAAGATAATCTAATTTATTATATGTACAGCTAATTTAATCAAAATCATTAAAATTGTTTAAGAGAATTTCACAATAAACTTAAAAATGTACAAGAGTAAGATAGGTTCCAAACAATTTTAGGGAGAAAAGGGTTAGTACATTTCAAAAAGCATCTAATAAATAATTGATATATGAATTTTAATCAAAATTGTTAAAGCGAATTTTAAGAAAATTGAAAAAAACTAGAAAAGTACATCAGTAAAGTACTAATGCTCGTTGGCCGGTTTTATTCAAAAGCTTCGAGGTGCAAACAACGAGTAAGTCTAATTTATATATAAAATTTCACACACACAAGGACAGGGAGACCCATTTTTTGACAAAGGGAACCTCGAAACGTATATTTCCGTCGAAATCTTGACATCGATTTTTTTGCAATTGCAATAATTTCCCACTATATATTTCATATATAGGTAAGAGAAAGTAAAAAGCGTTAAGCTCCTGTCCAAGACTCTAATAAAAAGAGTAAATCATTATTGAAATTATAAAATTTTTTTCTAAAAAGGACCATAATATGAACTCGATGTTATTTTTTAATTGATGGATTGTAGCACAAGTACAAAGTACTATAAAAGGAAAATTTAGGTGTTTTAAATTTCATAAAAAATTATTTTTAGTGAGGAATCACTTTTTGAAAATTCTTATTTTTCAGACACTTGCTCATATTATTTCTTAGTTTCCAAAAAATACATGAAATTATATACTTTTTTGATAGAGAAGAAAGAGGGTTCTTGGAAGCGAAGTCTGTATTGCTAAGCGCAGGCCCCGCCAAAGGTGGGACATAGTGCTAATAATGTAGGTATATATGCTTTTTAATGGGATGGAAGTATAGAAAAGGTGTCGGCGATATTTGTTTAAAAAATTTAGGTTACCTAGAGGTGAGTGTAGAAAATTCATGTTTGGAAAATATTTTAACTAGATCGATTTGAAGGCGAGACACGACATGTAGGATAGAATATAACTTACAAGATACTTACTTCAGTTATTGGCACAGCTTCACGTTGACGTTGAATTTTTTCTCGCTGGCGATTGGATCCTTCACCTGAAACCTAAAAAAAAGTATGTAAATATTTCGTCAATAAATAATTAAAAATAATGGGCTTGTTATTTTATAAGTACCTTGACAGTGAAAGGCGAACCTTCTACATGATGGTCAGCAAATTTCAAGTTGACGATATAGTAGCCAGGTTCAGTAGGCTTGTAGCCGATATTAAGAGTACCATCTTCATTGTCTTTGCATTGGATTTCTGCTTTAGACGGACCCTCAATAGAAAGGGAAAGCCCTCCATAGCCTGGCAATTAAAAAACAAATATTTTAATTTTAATTCACTGAAAGGAAATAAAAAATTTTATATGGTATATGCTTTTATCAATTTTTAATAAGTATTATTCTAAAATTATTTAAAATATTTTCAATTAATGTTTAAAATAATTTGATTATATAGGACCAATTTTTTATTTAATTCTCTCTTAATACCATAGTTATATTTTGTATATTACAGAATAAATTCAATTTGTTGGTTGAAGAGTTGAAGAGAGAAGCCTAATATGGAAGCCTCTTTGTAATAGGTTGTGTTATGTCTGTTATGTTGATGTTGTTATTAATTAATTTAAATATAATTTCGTAACTAAAAGTATTCCAAAAGCTCAAATTAGGCATGGCTCTTTCCATTTTTAAATGCAAAATTTGATTAAGATTGGTTACTATTAATTTAGGCTACGATTTTGATAGACGGAATTCCAAAACCAAATTGAAAAATATACGATTAAATGATTTTTAATTTATTTTTGGTTTTTAACATTTAACCAAAAGTAACAAATTTTTTCATAAATAAAATACTATGAAATTGATTTTTTTTTTTTAATTTGTTTTTAGTGGCAAAGCAAAAGGTTATTCTTGGGTTATCAATTTCATTTAAAAAAAATAAAATTTATCTTTATTTTCCCATTTATTTAGGGTTGTTCACAACCTGTCAATATAGATAGTCATAGACCTGACTTTGTCAAATTTTTTTAAGTAAAAATAGCAAGCCTAAATTAAACTTTTAGGAATTGTGTAAATTTAAATTAATTAAAAGCTGGCAACAAAAGAATAATTCAAACAGAGAGTGTTGCCTAATAAGAGGGGCTTTCACATTCTGGGTAGTCTCACTTTCTTTCTGGAATTGTATTTGTGTTTTTGTGTCTCAAGAGGTAAATGAAATGTTTGTTAAGATAGTTCTCTAAGGAGATTTCAGTTCCGGTGATAAATACTGACCGGCATTCCTGGTATCCACGGTGAAAACATTCTCCTGATGGGTCTTGCCCTCCTTGAGTGCTTGGCCGACCACTTTAACTTTCTTGGCATCACCAACTTCTCTTTCACCGACAGTGATCTTGAAGGGTGAATTAGCGATGTGCTTGCCCATGCGTTTGACTGAGACCACATGTTCGCCCACCTCACGCGGCGTGAATGAGATTCCTAATATCAAAATATCCAATATTAAATTACAGGGTTCCTTTTTTTACTATTAAATCAAACGGGCAAATGGAAACAAAAAATAATACTCGGGCATGGCAATTCTAAGTTATAAAAACAGTCTCTCTGTTATTTGAAGGTTTTTCTTGTAAGATTAAAGTATGGAATTCAAAAAAATTATTTAAATAATATGAAAGAATTAATAAGACCTTTTATAACAATAGGAAATTAGGAAAGGCCAAAGACATAGCTATCTTTTGAATTCAATAAATGAAAAGCAAAAAAAGAGTAAATTCAAGTTAGAACGGCAGAAGAATTTAGTCAATTATTAAAATGATTAAAATGATTTACCTATGTTGCCATTGGGAAGGCGTTTCAAGAAGCAGGGTTCCTCAAGACCACTTGGGGCTTGAATGGAGGCGTTCAGGGCACGGACGTCCACATCGGTAACCTTTCCAGGAAATGACACCTCTGAGCAGGAGCCAACGGAGATTTGGTTACGCTTACGACCCTCACCTAGAGAAACAAAATACCTTTTTAAAAATATCCATTTAAATAACTTAAATTTCAGAAGTGAGATAGTCCATGGCTGACAGCGAGCCATAATTTGTTCTGACAGAGAGAAAACCTATTCTTGTCCAGATAATGGTAAATGCAGATAATGAAGAGGAAGTTGTACATAAAATATTAATTAATTAATCGCTGGTAGATTAATTAAGGAGATAAATAAATTAAGAAAAAAACTCTCAATTCATTATCATTCAAGAAGTTTGTTTTTGAAAATTATTGTCTAATAAATATCCAATTCATATCTATAGGAGATATAAAAGAATTCAATTTCAAACAGCTTCTGAGCCCAATAGATATTTTAATTGAAGCGATAAAAATTGTAATTTTGATGTGCATATTTTTTTTAGATATATATAAACAAGGAATTGTGAGAAATATTCCATATGAGTGAAACGTCAGTGAGTCCGCAAGCGACTTTCCATAAAAATCATAAAACATGAGATTAATAAAGCCTGAAAATTTTGAACCGTATATGACCCCTTCATGAGAAAAGTGAAGAAAATTTTATAAAGTACAGAAAGGTTACAAAAAAGTGTTAGTTTTAAATATATAAGTTTATATAAGTTTCTTTGAGAAATTAAAAGTCAGAAATTATTTCGGGGGTTGCAAGTTTGTTAACCCTGCCATGAAGCATTAAAAGGATTCTTAGCTAATTAGTTCATCAATTGACAAATGCTTTCTTTATAAATATAAATATAACTTGTTTTTTAAGGTATCATCAAAGAAAATCTATATGAAAAACAATAAAACAGTTTGAAATGCTAGGTGAGAATTCCGTTTTTAGAAATTACAAAATAAAAAGAATTGGAATGTCTTAAAATATAATGATTTTCGGAGATAGAAAATTTTATACTGGCAATTTGTATCTTCTTAGGAAGAATGTTAACTTACTAAAAATCTATGATAAAAAAAATAGTTTTAAATACATCTGGTCATTTTCCCAATTGATTTATGGTTTCTTAAAATCATTATCAATATTAAGGGATCCTTAAATAATTCACTCTAGATTTATTAAAAAAATTAAATATCAAGAAAAATTTGAATCTTCAAAAAGTATTTTGTAGAAATTTGTATGACACTTTAAAAATATTTTAAATAATAAAAGTTACAAAAGGGAAAATTTGTTGAAAAAAAATTTAAAATCAAATACTAAATAGAATTGCACTACTTCTTTAATTTTTTTTTAAAGTTAAAGTAATGAGGTAAAAAATCTATAATTTGGAGATAAATACATAAAACTCAAAAAACTCTTTGGCTGGCACTAATTTAAAAATTAACTTTTTTTTAAATATATAAATACGAAAAAAAAATGAAATGACTAATTTAAAATAAAGTGTTATGGGGAAAAATTAAAATTTATTAAAAAATATAATATGCCAGTATTTTTAGTATCTCGATTTAAAATAGAATATATTTCTGGAATCAACTATTAGCAAGGGCCCCTGAATGAACGTCCACCACACTTGCTGCCTTGGCTGCTTAGTTGCTCTATTAATAAATTCAGGATTCCTCAAGTGAGGAGAAAGTAATGCCCGGATTTACATTTATCATTCAAAAAATTAAAATAAACTCAAAAATTTATTAACTTGTTTAAGAAGTTTTACTTTTTTTAATGAAAGGATAAGCAAATAAGGTGGCTGTAGTATATTAACAGTCAGCCAATAGAAAAAAGACTATGTAATGAAACACTCAATATTTAAACGTTTAGGCTTTATTGAAATAGCACCATACAATGAATATCGGGTTGTCTAAAAAAGTCTAAACGTTCCAATATTTGAGTGTTTCATTACATGAGTCCTCGTCTCTTTAATTTCATGAAAAAATTTATTCGAATTGTTATTAAAAATTAAAGTGAAATACAACCGAATATTATTATTTTGTAATGAAAAAAAACGGTCTATAAAATGAAAAAGGACTAGGAAACGGATTCGTGTACCTATTAACGGGGCGCTAATCTTCTATATCTACTACTAAGATAATCTAAAGACCCATGTGTGGTGGCAAGTTTTGTATTTTTTAGAATTTTTATTTAAAAAGAAATATTTTCTTTTCACCTCTACTCCGTGAATGTGAATGAATGTGCAGACCTAGAATAAGAGGGATAACAAAGCAAATATTATTATAATAAATAATGAAATGGCCATGTGTTTTTTTTACAAAAGTTCTTTAGAAAGAGAAAAGTTCCAAAGATTCTTTAAGTACTAGAACTTACCGGTGATTTTGGCGTTGAAAGGGCTGCCTTTAATGTGTTTGTCACTGAATTTCACTGTAATATGGTACTCGCCAGGTGCTGTTGGCAAGTAAGAGACCGAAACAGTTCCATCTTTGTTATCGTGGCAGCAAATTTCGGCTTTGCTGGGACCTTCTACAGCCAAGGATAAACCTCCTGTAAAAAAAATTGGATGATATAAAAAAGATTGGTTTTCAGCATTCTTTTTATTGTGTAAACATTAATAAATACCTGCTCCTGCTCCTTTAGTGGAGATTGTAAAGTTGGAAGGTTCTCCACAGACACCGTGAGTCAGACCTGAGCCGTAGGCAGTAACGTAGCCACTTTGAATGGAATCCACATGGAACTTGAATGGAGAACCTGGAAAAGGTGTGAAATTTCAAATCTGTTAAGCAACATTTGCGATTAAAGGTTTGAGCATGTACAAAAGCTTGAACAATTGAGCTCATTCTGTTTATTTCAATTGTATATAATACGCATGTCAAAAGACCAACTAATTAGTACTCAGTGACATGCGAATAAAATGGTGCTTGGAAATTTCAAGAGGAGAGGAATTCAAATGGGAATTAGTTAATAGTTACTAATGTGAAAGTTAATCACTAGGAAGATTAAAATGTGAGGAGAGAGTGGTATAAAATTATTATAGGAAATTTTCAGAAACGGAAAAAATAAGTGAGTATAAAATTTGGAATCAAAGGGTAATAATAAAAAGCAATTAAACTTACCTTGCACGTGTTCTCCGTTATATTTGACGGACAGTTCGTGTAGACCTTCTTCGCGCGGATCATATTTGATGCTTACAGTGCCATCGCGATTGTCTTCAATCACAGGCTTGTCGATTTTTCCGGAGGGCATTTTGACTTCAGCTGCACAAACACAAACACAAATACACTTTTAATCTTGAGAAACGTATCAAAATGAAAAGAGAGGTGGAAGCAGAGTTGGAGATTTTAATGCCTTGGGAGGGCTTTACCTTTCTGAGTTTGGAAGTAGTAGCAAGTAAGGAAGGTGACTGGTTCGAAGGTATTTCCAATAACTGGCACGTATTTTGCGCTCGCGTGTCTACTAGCAGGGCTGGGAACGTGCCCGTAAAAAACGGGTTTCTCTTCCTTATCCCACTCACTTAACGTGAGCTTTTTCTCAAGGGAGGAGAGATAAATCCGGGCTTGGTATATCCTCTCCACGGGCACTTCGTCTTCTGTGTTGGGCTCGCCTGTGCCGGATCCGGTACCAAGGGAAGTGCGGGATCCGATGCCACGGTTAGGCATCGTCCTGCGGCCCAGGCCAGGACTGACCAGCCAGAGGAGGAGCTCGACGCAGTCCCAGGTACCTCCGTGGGTGTCCAAGAGTTCTTCCCCTTTGCTCCGCTTTTAAAATATGCCAACGTTGGTTCGCTCTCGTCGAGTTGCTCATCTGCGCCGTCGCCGTCGACGGACATTCCATGATATTTGGAGCAAAGGAGCATGAGTCACCCCACCGTCCATTCCAGTCCCAGAAATAGGCAAGCGGGTGGGTGATGAAACCCCAACTTGATTTGTAGGGGAGTCTATATAAACTTGCCTAGATCTGGCTTGCCAAGGCCATCGCCTCCTCCATATTCATCATAATTCACCTATTAATAATCTTTTTTTTTAATAACTCCTCAATCTTCTTAATTATCATATCACTAAAGGATTATGTGTATTTTAGCCATTTAAAACAACGAGTCATTTTTCTCATTCATCAGAGGGTTCTGCTTCTTCTAAGAAAATAAACCCTTTTTTTCGGAATTAAAATCAATAAAGCTCCTGGTTTACTTTCTCACCCACGAAAACAAAAATATAATTATCAAATGAAACGCAATTCATATTTAATGAGGTTAATGATTCACTTTGATGATATAGTATTTAAACAAATCATGTAATAAATGATTTATTTATAATAGGTGAAAATAGACATTTAAAACCTATTTACTCATATCTATCGATAATCGACGGTAATATTTAAAAAAAGAAAAATTCATATTTCCATAAAATATTTTTAATAATATGAATATATAAAAAGTAAATATATTTCAATTAAATCATTTAAAGGATTACTACAAGTGTCAGAATGAAATCGCTGCCAACAAGATCTGGCAGAAATAATGAGAGATGTTCAGTGTTAGTGGCGATCATCTCTTAATCATTCCATGGTGCCAGGCAGAAAATTACAAATGAATGGGATGCCAGGTGATCGTTTCGGCCTTCTACTCAATTTCAATCTTTAATATTCAGTTGACAACATCAATGACATGAGAGCATCAAACGTGACATGGGGATTTTTTATAACTTGAGTGAAGGAATTCACAGATTAAAAATTCAATGTTTCCATGAGAAAGCAGCCAAGGAACATTCTTTTAAAATGTATTCATAATATATATTAAGAGCAATCTTTTTATTAAAAACATAATTAATTTCTTTTATCGTTGGGTTCGTGAAAGTTAATTGATCCACACCGAGGGCCGTTGAATAATTATTACAAAATTTATTAGAAGATATTATTAGATCACTTTGTTGGACTATTAAAACTTTTTCAACTTTTTTAATTGGCATATATGATTTTTTTAAATAATAAAAACTAAATTAGATTTGAAAATTTAATTAAAACATGGAGTTTCAAAACGAACTATTCTAAATATTTTTAAAAAATTCTTCATTCGGTTGATTTGGCATTTTCGAAACCAGGATTCTAACTTTTATTGGACCTATGCGCCAACATCCGATCACTAATTTAATAATAAAATTTAAAATAAATAAATACAATTCTTTGAAAATTAAAAATTTGTGTGTGTTAGTTTTAGGACTTATGATATTTTCGAGGAGGGTATTCGAAATTTATAGAAATATTAAAAGGTCATTAAAATACTGAATTCTTCAAGTCTCTGAAATATGGTCGGCACATAACGATTGAGTTAAATTAGATTAAAAATGTATTTGTTCTTTTTTCAATAATTTGCAAACGCTAAGCAATTCATTCAAAAAAAAAAAATATATATGAAGAAGTAATCCATACTACTTTTATTTGAAAAGTTTTTCCCTTAATTTAATAATTAAATAAATATATAAAAAAAATAAAAAAATACATGATAGTTATAACTTCCAGTTTTGTAATATTAAGCTAATAAAATAAATAAAAAGTCTATATTTTTGGAGTGAATTGGTCTAGTTAACGGATGAGAAATCTTGAGAGCCGCCAGTTGGGAAATAGTCAAATTCCGTGGTGAGGACTTGCATTAGCCTCTCACTGTCAAACTTGGTATGATTAGAATAGCTTCCTCTTTCTGAGTCCCATCCAGAGACAGACACATCGAGAATAAAATATTGTTTTTAATATTTAATCAATTTAAATTTCAAAGCATCTAATTAAGCTTAGAAACTAATTAGCACTGAGGGGGGAGGGGGGTGATAGAATGTCAATGGTCAATAATGGCAGTCTGAAGCAAAAAGCGTGACACACACACACACAGAATACAAAGAAACATCATTACGGAATCATATTTTTCTAACTCGGGAAATATAAACATCCGTTGGAGTCGGAATTTTTCACGCTAGCAAAGCTTCTAGTCCCTCGCTAGAGAGGGGAAGGGAAACAAAAATTCCTTATCCATAAACAGATTAACCCAAATTAAATTAAGAATGCAAATGTGTATTTTGCATATAAAACAGTGGCGTACCCGGGGGGGAGGGTTGGGGGTTGGGGAGTTCCTTCGAGATATACAATATATATAAATGATCCAGAGTTAAGGAGGAATAAAAATACACTATCCCTATATAAATATTTCTTTTTTTTACAATAATTCTTATTATTTTTCAATTTTTAAAAATAATGAATTTTTTAAACATACTCCTCCTTAACGATGACAAAAATAAAATAATAATAATAATAATAACAATAATAATAGAAATTTCTCACCATTATTTGATATATTTTTTTTAAATTTTCTTGTATTTATATAAATGATTAATAAATATTTGATCAAAATATGAAAAAAGTCAATATTAAATTTGATTCCGCCGATTGAGAAGACTGAAATGAAAGGCATCCACACCCCCAGCAATCTCGCTACAAGTCCTAAAATATGCTATATTTACAAATTATATATAGACGAGTATTTTGGAAGCTAACCCCCTCCTATTGATGATTTTCTCCGTACGAATGCGATATAAACTTTACCTGTATGTAAAAATAATTCCTTGTATAAAATTTATTTTGCAAGGAATACTTATAATAATAGAGAGAATCAAAATATTTCTCATGGACTCTTCGATCTGCTCTTCATTAAACTATTTAATAAAATGAAATTTTAATTGATATTGCTGAAAAGTTCAAAAAAACAACGCAATAAATTTTGACCTATAACATTTAGAGATTTGAAGATTCCAGAATATGTAGTATCGTAGCTGTTTGTTTTGCATCAAAGAGCCAAAGATATTTTTATTTTGATGAAATATAAGACATAAGTAGATGAGGCAGAAATTCCCAATAAAAATAAATTAATTAAAAATTTAATTTAACGTTTTGTTCTTTAACTCCGGGAGAAATTCTTAAATCTCCAGAAATTAATTTAATATTACCTAATTTATGTTTAATGTTTCACATCTAATATTTTATCTTATTTTTTCCATTATAAATTAATGAATAGAAAACAATATTAATATAAACAATTTGTAAAGAATGAAACACGATCCTTTTTTCTTGTCAAATTCACTTTTTGACCTCCCCGGGTATAGATAATAATGTTTTCAATGAATATTTACATGTTAGTTCACGCTTCGATGAATAAGATCCTGGGTTCGACCCCCAGAGGGTTTGGCATTTGGTGTCTTAAAATCGATTCAAGTATTGAAAACTTATATATTTCAAAAGAAAAGTTTCGCGATCTCAGTGAATTTTTAAAAAATACTCTCTCAAAAGTTAAAAATACCTAAAATTTTAACAAAAGAATTTTTTGTGATTTTATTTTTTATTTTTTATTTTTTTTTAATTTAATAAAGAGAAAACAGATGTTTATATTTTGGTTGGCTACATTCATTTCTTTTGTCTTTTAGAAGAAATATCAATCAAAATAAATATAGAGTGATGAAAATATTAAAATAGAATATTATTGAATAATTAAATTTATGATGTTTCTTTGTAGTCGAAGGCGAAATAATTTTATGAGAAGTATAAAGATAGAAATCTTTGAACTATTAGTTCAAAACTGTCGCATGAAAAGATAAAGACTGGCATATAAAGTAAAAAAAGAAAAAAAGCTAGTTTTAGATTGGACAACTCGTGGTTGCCAACCCACGTACTTATCAATCGCTTTTTTATAATTATAAATCAACCATCAAAATTCAGACAATAGACTTCCAGATTAGATAGGCCCACATAGAGAGTGAGAGTGTAGTGGTGAGTCCATTGGGCTGCCTACCTTCCAGTAATCATTTAGAAACTAAAACATGCAAATATTTTTCCACCCCATGGTAACTGACCTACTCTATAATTTGTTAGTAAATTGCAGGTAAAGTTGACCGCTTAGCCCTATCGAATTATTTTTATTGTGTGAGAGTCTGAAGAAAGTTTAAGTTGTTTCAACTAGTAAAATAGTCAACAAAAAGAGCTCCATTAAGGAATACTTTAGAGTTATAACAATAATGATGAATAATTGTAGGAAGTGATATTTGAATTGTATTCTGAATTATATCTATGCAGTTTGATGAAAAATTACCTGTGACGTGTCCTCCTGTTGTGGGTAGAGGGATATTATCAAGCTGCACGAGGCGGTAATGGGAAGTTTTCGCGTCACTTGAAGAACTATGCCGGGAAGAGAGACGGGACTCGCGAGTTGTAGTACTCTGCTTGACCAGATGTTCTTCGGAGCCGGCCTGGGAAAACAAAATTCCAATTTATCAACACGATATTTGGCAAAATTCTAAAATAAGACAAATCCTCTCAACGTGCCAGTATTCCTTAAGTTTAAAGGCAAACTTACGAGGAAAATATTTTTAAAGTATCCGAATAAATATTTACAAAGTTTATTAGTAAAAATAATTCTTTAAAAAAAAGTAGCATCTGAATTTGTTTGGGAAATTTTTATGTGATGAAACTGCTCCATTACCCCCTTGTCTCTGATAAAACTTGAGCATCTTAAAGGTCACTGTTTGGCTTCCCTTCCTCAGAAATAATATTTATTTAAATTAATTCAAATAAATAATAAATGGCCTAGAAAAAGATTTAAATAAAAGAAAACTTTTCATTTTTTAATTTTTACTTTCAATTTATCTTTTTAAATTTTTTTTTTTCGATTTTTATTTATTGGTTTTATTTGTTTTTACTAATTTTTTTATTTCTAAGTCAAAAGGCGAAAGGGAGCAGAATTTAAAATCAGATTCTACGATCTGTTAAAACAATAAATTTTAAAATTTTGAATTCAAAGTGATAAAGAAGAAAATTATCCAATTTTATCAGTGATGATTTTAATATATCTTGACTTAGTGTAAATTTTATATTAATGATTATTTTTAATCTTTTAGGAGGTGATTTTTAAGTTCACAAGTCAGAAATAGTCAACACTAGAGGTGCCATATAAAAACAATTAACAGAGATAAGGGTCTCGCATTTTTAACCATTCTAGTAGTGTTTAAATTTCCAATATAAATATTGACTATTTTCTAAGAAAATATTTTTTATTTGATAAAATGGTGGTCCACTTAAAAGCTGGTCATCCTAATGACACCAGAACGCAAACAAGCTGCTCTCTGTCACTCCTCCTGTCAGCGGTTTTTCTTTTTTTACACCCATACACACTCACACACATTGTCTAAGCACGTGAGCTGAGCGTTTTTTTTTTTTATTTTTCTTTTTAAGAACGTCAGGCAAATTAGCATCCTCGCCAGACAGCTATTAGCAGCTGTTGATATATTGTTTGTGACTCGTGCCGCGTACGAACTCACGAACCGTGAAATCGAGCATGCAAAGGAGACAATCAGGATCGTTAATAGTTAATTAACAAATTTGGGCAGAGACAAAGCGGATGAGTGAGAAAAAAGGTTATAAAATATTTATAGAAATTATCAGTTTAATTTAATGAATGAATTTAAAGTAAGAGGGATAAAAAAAATTTTAAGTAGAGGGTTATAATTCAGGAAAGAAATTGTAAAGAAAAAACTATTGCGATTAATACATATAAATTTTATAAGCATTATTCCAAATTTCTGACCAAATATTTTTAATGAAACGTATTTTTTTAATATATATTTCCTGCATATCGTCATTATCCTATTCTCCAAAATAGGAAATTTATTTTTATTAACAATGAATTATTATTTTTTATTAATTTATATGCGATATCAGAATTCCGATCTAGTGAAGTACGTTAAACAGAGGGCTTATACTAAGTTAAAAGCTACTCTTCTCGTAAGAATACAGGACATTGAAATGTCATCTCTTGGGTGAATCTTTGAAAGACAAAATCTATGAAGGTCAGTGACCCGAAAATTAAAACATATTTTGTAATCAATACAAAAACAAATATTTATTTATTTATTTATTCTTCAAATGAAATGTGTGAAATACGATGATGTTTAAAGATCTGGCAAACTTTTCACGAGAGTGTGAGTTTAAACAAACAAACAAAACAGACAAAAGCAAATGATGGGCCAAGTCTTTATTTTTTTATTTAGTAATTTTTAATAGGCGATCGTTAAAAATCATCCGTTCAATTGATGATATATTATTCATCTATGTGAAAATTTTTAGATCAAATCTCTCTCATTTAGGTTTAAAAATTAAAAAGAATTAACGATAATAATAAATAAAAATGAAATAACGAAAATAATTAATAAAGAATAAATAAAAGTGAAATGGGTATGAGAAGTTTCAACGTGGGTATTTTTCAAACTCTGCTCTCCTTTAATGATGTCTACTTATCGTTAAAATAACAAGCCAAGAAGGCATGGCATGGAATTTGTAATGACAGAAAAAAATACTTATATATTTATTTATATATAGTTGAAAAAGTTAAAATATTAAATAAAGATGCCATGAGGTGGAATTTATGACTTCATTAAAATCACCTTACAAATTAACTATTAATTGTGGAAAGGTAAGTCAGGATGGCTTAAGGTGGAATCTGAGACGTCACAATGACAGCGAAAAAAAAAACGATTCCGTTAATAGATCAATCATCAAAGTCTTGGCCCGAATGGTTCGAGTTCCGAGATTTTATCAACAAATTAAATTCAATTAAAATTTAAAAAATTTCAGATATATTAAATTTAGATATTATTTTTAAATTTGAAAATGAATGTTTAGTTGAGTTTATCGTTAATTGAGAAGAATGCTGTCTAAATATTGTTATGTTTTTGAACGTGCATCTTGAAACATTTTGACAGCTGAAGAGTGAGAGAACGAAAGTGAGGAAGAAGAGGGTTGGCGCCGAGTCAAAAATTTCTTTCAATTAAACGTCTCATTGTTTCACTAAATAAACGGATTATCTTTATCATTTTTTAAATAAACATTAAATCTATTTTTTTTTTTTTTTTTATGTAAAATTGAATAAAATATTTATAAGATATAAAGAAAAAATTTGAAACAAATTTTGCTTAAATTTTTGGATTCTGATTTGTAATTTTTGAAAAATTTTAATATTTGAGAGTGCAAAAGATAAATAAAAATCTTTCATTTGCATTGTACAAATCTAATATAAAAATATTATAAATATTAATTAATTTCCAAAGGACCAAATAAAAAATTCAAAATTACAACTTAATTATCGCGTTCATTAATTTATTAAATAAGTCCACATATTAGGGAGGAGTTTTAGTATTTTTTTTTTTTTATATATATATATATAAAAAATTCACTAAATTTATATACCTATTAAAAAAAATAAAAATGATTAAATTAAAAAATTAAATAAAGTTAAACTTGGAGCCCTAGACATAGCTAACCTATGAAACAGATTTTGTCATTGGTTGCCTAAGCGACAGGCGAATTTCTTTAATAAAGTGACTCGGAAATAAACGAATCTTAAACAAATAAAGACCATTTAAAAAGAATTTTTTCCCCAAAAAAAAAAAGATACGAAAATCTTCACTAGGGAAAAAAATTCCAAATTTAAAATTGTTAGATGAAATGATTTTATAAAAAAAGAAAAGGCAACTCAAATTTTAATAAAGAAAAGGAACAAAAATATTGCGAAAAAAAAAACAAACTATGGTGCGAAAAGGTACTTTTTGCTTTATATGTCATTTTTATAAATTTGTTTCTTTTTTTAAACAAAAAGTGGTTTTTAACACAAATGGCATAAATAAAATAATTTGATAATAATTGTTAATGTTAAATGACAGCTGATTTTAGTTCGCTCAGAGTTTTGTTATAAAAATTGTCTTTAAAATATCTCCTCTTCTTTCTCGCCTTTTGACATAATTCGGGGTCGGGATAAAAAATAAT
This sequence comes from Anisolabis maritima, assembly GCA_010014785.2. Classification (NCBI taxonomy): domain Eukaryota; kingdom Metazoa; phylum Arthropoda; class Insecta; order Dermaptera; family Anisolabididae; genus Anisolabis; species Anisolabis maritima. The sequence goes on from JAAAKE020163235.1 coordinate 21,662, forward strand.
AGATAGGAGTGAAAGAAGAAAATTCTTATAATAAAAAGGTAAAATTCTTTTTTAGGAGCGCTTCTGGGTACAGGCCTAAGAGTGGTCCCTCAGTAAATATTAAATAATAATAAATTGCTTAAAGTGAATATGTGAGAATATGAGGAGAGAGAGAGGTTTCCTATTTGGAGAGGACAGCCGTCGTTTCTGAAAATAACCGAAACATTAAATAAGCATCAAGCAAGCCAATCCTAGGGAGTCTGCTCCATGGACCAAGGCGAGTCGAGGCCTCATCTTTTACCCTCCTCCTCCAATCGATCGTTAACTATCTTATAAAAATTATTAATTTTTTTTTCTTTTATAAAATTTAAATCAAATGTTTGACAAGAAGGCCATTTCAAGTTAGTAATTTGAGACTACTTAAACTTCAAATGAAGCACCACTTCCGCTTCCTCAATTGTTGTCTTAAGACCCTTTTACATTACCAAATATTTTATTCAAGATACTATAAATCATTTAAATTGCCTAGTATAAAATAACCTTTCGAGATTATGTGAAAATTCCATTTTCATTCAAGATATTGTTTGTTTTATTTTGGTCAAAGAATTGAAACTTATATTTAAAATTTGGTTTCGATTTCATCTCAAATGCAAAGAGCCAGGGGGTGGGTCAAAGTGGGGCCTCACCCAGAAATGTTCAAGTTTTCTGAAATCTATTAATATTTTATTTATAGATTTAATATATGTATATTTCAATATACTCTGGCCTTTAGAATTCAGCCGCTGAACAATTAATTCTAAAAAAACAAACAAAAATGAAAACGATTTCCTCTATGATGAATGAATTCGTTCACGTATGAAAAGATCATTTAAACTTCAGAAAAAGAAATGAAAGAATTTGTTTTTTCACACGAATGAATGAATTCGTTCTGGGGAATCGCGAGAAAAGAAAGAATTGAGAGTGAGGGTTAGGGGGTCATTTTATTTTATGGGAGCTCACAAAAATATTTGTTTCTTATTAATAAATACTTTAATTTAGTTTATAAACTAAATGCCAGAGCTGATTAGAAATTTTTATTTAATGAAAATTAACTAATGAGTTGCTATTTATGAGGATTCTTGGTCGAGTCTCAACCGAAACAAACATTCGGGCACAATGCCGAAATGGCGGGTCGTGAATTACGATTTAAAAATATCTGATAAAAAATATTTTTATATGATTCTGAATAACATTCTCTTATTGAAAATAAAATTTTATTTTAAGGAATGAATTGTCTCCTTCTAATGGAGGGAACAGGTTAAAGGATTTTCAAAAGTGTGCCAATTTTTCAGCAGGGGAGACTTTGACAATCAATTTTCTTTTCATTTTTTTTTAATATACATTTATGATCAAATAAAATTGTTTTTGAAATAAAGAAGGATAAAATTTTCCTTGAGTTTTAATAGCGACCTTTTTTTTAATCGTAAAAAATTTATAATTAAAGTTGAAAAAAAGTATTTTTTGATAGTATCACATAAGATTTGTCTTCTTTTATTAAGTCAAATCAACACCGATATGCTAGAGAAAAAGTGAGTAAATTTTTAATACGTCATAATTCTTCTTGTGCTGTCAAAACAGTCTAAATTACGAAAATTTAATTATCTTCTAAAATTGTAAAATCCACTCACTTTGTCTAACATAAATAGAAATAAATTTTTAAAAGATTTATTAAATTTTATTTAATTATATGAATTAAGAATGATTATTTAAATTTAATAGAATTTATAAGAAGTCAGTCAAATGCCTTGCTTAAATAAGCCCAAGGTGACAATATTAGGATTTATTATTAAAAATTCTCCTATTACTATAAACCTGTGCCCTTTTTGGGGATTTTATTCTCTTTTAAAAATTCGTTTATTGTCCCAAAGCAAAAAAAAAAATGGAAATTCCAACTACCAAATACTAGTTGTTTAATTAAAAGGGCAATTCATTAAAAAACAAAAACATATAGTGGTCGGCAATTCGTACAGAAACTTATCAAAAAGAACGATTACTCAAGTGACGACAATAATCGCTTTCAAAGACATAAGAGTCTTAATTCTTTACGTTAGGGATTTAGATCACTCCTCGATGGTTTATTTTTTTCAAAATATAAAATCCAAAATAAACATCATTTTGTCAATTTTGTTGCTTTATTGTTATTTCAGTGTCAAGTAGAGTTTATTTTTTATTGATATCTATTAGCAAAAACAAACAAGAAGAAATAAAAGTTTTAGTTAAATATCAATTGCGATTGAAATACTTCCCAGAAAAAAAATGACCCATTTAAGAAAAACTTTTTCTTTTGAAAATAACGTCGTTAAGTTAGTACAGCATGAAGAGATCTATCGGACAAGTTCTAATCTAATTTACATGTATAAATAGTAATAAAATTTATTATTTTGTATAGTAAAAAGAAAAAAGAAGAGGAAATTGTTAAACATTTTACGATTTAATTAGAAAAATTTTAAGTTTTGAAATATGAAAACAAAATTCCAACTACTAAATTATTTTAAATAGTCCTGTTAACATAATGAAACAAAAAGACTTGTAGCCAGTGCTTGGCTTTCTTCATAAACATTATAATAAATTTCATTTAAATAAACAAGAAAAAAATAAATTACTAATAGTATTAAGACCGCTATAAATTCATCAATTACTACTAGAAAATGCATATCGTATTTATCAATTTACAATCTCTTTTAGAAAATATAAAATATAAGACCGATAAATGTGTCATCTAACAAATGGCGGATATTGGCATCGTTAATGTAGCCCCCTACATTAACGATGGGGGGGGGGGGAGTATTGCAAAATTATTTTTGATAAACAAAAGTATCTTTAGTATAAAAACTATTGTTTTCTTTTTTTGCTTCACGCCCTTCCCTACACCACCTGGTGAGAATGCAAGAGTATTGGTATCGTTTTTACAAACGGATATAATGACAATGAAAATATGGAGGTTCTGGGTTCAACCCTATTCCTGATCCCAACAAAATAAACAAACACTCAACAATTGATTAAGTCTCACATCTTAACTATCGAATCATATATTGAAAACGAATAACTATTTTAAATGAAGAGGTTTTGATAAAAAGCAATAAAATAAACTAACCGCATCTGAGAGTTCCCCTAACTTTCATCGAACCTTATCAAATTAAAATTTCCTGTTTTTTATTAGAAAATACAAATTTACTGGAATATAATGAAAAAAAGACTTTATTTGAAAACCACTGCCTCTTTCAAATAGATCGGATATAAACGAACGATGAAATAAATCTTTGCTCATCGTCTTGTTTCCATTTGAAGAACGCCATTCGCCATGGAATGCACAGCTTTCCACACGAGATATCTTGCAAGTCTATAAAGCAAGTATTAAAGCCAAGGAATGCATTGGCGATTGCGAGAGTCATTTAAATGACATTAATTTTAAGAAGTGAGAACAAACATATGCTTCATGAATTCTTGGTATTTTGTTTATCTTAGGGTTAAATAAAGAGGTTACGCCTTTTTCAAAACTTTTCTTTACGAATATAAATAAAAGTATTTATTCTCTTTACTATCAATATATTTGATGGTATTTTAAAATCATGGAGTACTTGGTCTATCCGAGAGGAGCTCTGGAGAAATTCACCGAAAAATCCATTAGTGAGTTGGTCATACCTTTCAGCAAGCAGACCAAATTTTGACACTATGGTAAATTCGCTCGGCTAATCGTATCCTCTAATGTGTTCAATAATTAAAGTAATTATGAATTTTGGGGAACAGAGTATCTATAGGTTTTAAAAACCGAGAAATTACAAAATTTCATTAAAAAAATAAATAGAATTGAATCTATTTTTGTAAAAAAAAATCAAACTAGTTTTTCTGATATCATAGTATAAAATTTTCACATAATCTTTTATAAAGAATGGAGGGATTCAGATTCAGATTCAGGGAGACAGATTTCCCGTTCCATAGACATTTAGACCATCATGAATTGGGCCCTTTGTGCCTGTTACTGGGAGTGAGATTATCTCCCATTTTCCTACCTTTTAACAAAGTTGAATAATTTTTTGCGGCAAGCCGGACTCGAACCCACCCGAGTTATGTTGCAACTTCAGACCGTGATCCGAAGCTATCCGACTCACTCGGTTCCTCATCTTTTATAAAGATAATCTAGTAGAAATGTAGTTTTAGGATATTTAGATTCAAAAAAAGGGTAAATTCTGTTTATTATCTTATCTTCTCAGTAGTTGCACATAGATTCTGATTTATTAAAAATATTTCGTCATTGTGTTCTTATTTCGTAGTCTAATTATATTACAAGCTTGCTATTTTCTTTTTAAAAACAAAAGTTTATGCTTTTAACTCCCAATCCACGAAAGCAAGAGATCTTAATTCAAAATAAAAGATCGTTTTTCTAAGATAAGTCTTTGGCATTAACTTGATAAATGAAAAAGAAAGAGTGGAAAATTAGAATAATTAAAATAACACACAGGAGATTTTCTTTCCTCGGGTAATTTAATTTTGTAATACGTTCTTTAAAAGAGAACAGTTTAAATGATAATAAAATCTTGGCACATGTTTGTAAAAAGAGATGATCAGTAAATAAATCCGACAATTGATTATACAATTTTTGCTCGTTTCATTTTCTGTTTGTGATCCCGTGCAAAGACATATAATGCAAGGTCAGGAGATAAATCGATCCGAGCTGTAACTTGGCTAGCTTGGAGAGGTTGGCAGTTCAGGCTCAACGCCAGCCCTCCAAAAACAGGAGAACAGGATCTGAATCAACAGGAAATGCCATTTCGACACGACGAGACATTGGCTTATTGGCATCATTATGAAAAAAATAAAAAAAAAGCATTTGCATTTTGTAAAAGGGTCGGTCATCTGTCCATCCATCTTTTGAAAAAATATTGACGAGTTATTTGTTAAAATGTCAACATTAATAATAAATCGATTTTTAAATGGGAGCTTAAAACGTTCTTTTATTAGATTTCTTCTGGAATTTTATGAAGTTTAAAGAATTTTACACTCCATTCTGAAAACATCTTGGTAGTGAGTTATATTATGCCAAAGGAAAATTTCCGCTTGAGTTCCGTTTTCTTTATCAGAACACAAGCTTTGGATTCCTCATATAGAAACTCTTGATGTTTTTCCACTAATTTCTTTTTTCTTTTGTTTATATCCCCTTCTTCTTTTTATCCACTCATATTTCCAGATCGGCATAAGAAAAAAATTGTAAAAGAGACAAAGCAGGATGATAGACAGGAACAAAATACCGACTTAGAAAGGAGAAGAAATATCAGGCTTAGCTAAAACGAGCCTCACTTTTTGATGTAATATCAACTTTTCTGATAAAATTACAAGGAAGGAGAAATTATTAAACATTACGGTACTTATAATGCCTTCTTCAGGTCTTTCAGGTGTCAATCGCAGATAGGACAAAAGCAAAGAATAAACATGATAAGAAGAAATTTAGTGATTTCTTTATATAAACGTTTATTTTAGCCCAAATCTTTTGTCTTTAATCAAAAATATCAGAGAAAAATGATGCCCAGCTTTTCGGGGTAGTGAGTATGTATGAAGGTCATTTTGGATTCCATATGTTATAGAAGTATATGTGGAAATGTAAATGCAAAACAAAAAAAATCTACAAAGCGAATTTTTGGGTATTTTAAACACTTAAATTATATATATCATAAGTATTTGGAAATATAAAAAAAAAAATTTTATATTGTCGTTTTTTCTCTAATTATTTTACAATAGATAGAGTGTAATGTGATTTTTTACTTTTTCTTATTTACATTTTCTCTTTACTGTGTCTTAAAATAAAGATAAAAGCTATCTTTTGTTTAGTCATAATAAATAAATAAGAGATCTTATAAAAACCAAAATTATCAAATTTCATAATTTTGTGTGTTTTATGAAATTTATTATTTATAGATATTATGAAGCTTTTTAAATTTTCTTTTAAGACGAAATAAAAGATAGATAGTTTGTCCAATATATTTTGAGAACCATTATATATTAAAATGTTGTTGGAATTATTTTCAATATAAGAAGAATGGAATTTTTTATTTTATTCCCTTTGTATTGAAAAGAATAATTTGGATGTTTTGATTTGGACGCATCCTGTCATGTTGCTTCTCTGTCGATTTTTCAAAGAGAACTAGGGATGATAGTAACTGAAGGAAACGACAATAAGTTTTAAATAAAATACGGCATTTTGTTCAATTTAATTTCTATAATATGAAATGTAAAATCAGAGAAAATTTCAATGATTTCCAATGACAAGGAATAGGAACAAAGAGTTGCATTTCACTCGCACTATACAAGTAATGACTTTTTAATCTCCTTTATCAGAGGAATAAAATGGGTGGTAATTATCCCCGGTTACTAATCAAAAATAGTACTTGTTCACATTATTATTAATAAAATAATGATAATAAAAAAGTAACCATTTCATCGCACTTTAGTAAATTTTTTTTGTCTTTGCTTAAAATTTAGTTGGATCCATATGATGTAGGAAGATTTAATATAATGGGGACCAAAACATATTTTACCCAATAAACAAAAAGTTAAAAGAAAAATTGGTAATAAAATTGGGGGTTGAATTTTTTATATTATTAGACTCATAAATTCCAGGTAATTCCTCATTTATAAGGGAATTGTTTACTGACCAGTTATTATTATCTACTTTCGCTCAATAAAAAATTATCCATGTTTATCTAGAAGTATTAGAAAAAAGAGAAAATTTCTAAACAAGACATTTTGAATTTAATAAATATAGAGGCGATTACAGCTATAAAATTATATTTAGAATTGTTCGGAGTTCCAAAAATATAGATACTCTGAACAGAGTGGTTAGTTAATAATAAAAATAAAATGAAAAAGTTGTTTTTAGGTATCAATAAGCCATGTGATATTGGGACCATGCCCAAATACCAATATATTTCATCTTTAAAAAAAATAAATAAATTTTTTATTTGTTTGTCTTCAATCCAATTAAATAAACAAGCCTGAAAAACGAAGAAGCAGATTCAGAGAGATATCATTTATGTTATTTTGGGTGATGTTTAATGAAAAAAGCACAATCCTACCGAACAAATTGAGTAAAAAAAATAATGAGGACTTAATTGAAAGAGGAGATGACATGGCGCGTGACTCTCTGCCTAAAATAATTGCAGCACCTTCCGTTTATTTCGGGGACCCCTAATAAGCAATTTAATTGAAAATTAAGGATTGTAGATTCTCTTATGTAAAGATTTGTTAATGTTGTAAACATGAGAAAAAAGATATGTTAATTTTTTTTATTTTTAAATATAAATCAGATTGGGGAGCAGCTCGCAAAATGTAGATGGAACGATTCTCAGTTTATTTTTAAAACTTATCAGATTTCAAACGATCTTTTTATGATTTGACTTCAAATGTAAATATAATAAAATTTCTATATAGATTAATTTTCATATATTGATTCAAATTAAAATTTGTTATTTTTATATATAAAAAACAACAACAACAACAACAAACAAACAAGAAAAAAGGAATTATAGCATTTTATTTTATTTATGAGATAATATTTATTAACGGAAGGAATCTAATGAAATATATTTGAAATGTCCGTTGAAAATAAATGTAGGACGATCCCTCCTAAGGTTTGGAGATTAAAAAATTGGTCATAAATAAAAAAAAAAAGTTAAATTTTTTCTTCCATCAGCTTGGCAGCTATATCAAAGAAATTAATGAACCATAATATCGTAAATGATCAAAATTTTTCCTATTTTTAATGCGGATTATTATTTTTAGTAATACAGGGTTAAGTGAAGTTAAACAATTGTTCCCATTAGATCAGTAAGTAAAGGTGAATCAAATGGCTTTCGATCATTCCGACAAGTTGAGTCAGTGGGCGATATTATTAATTTGGATGAAATAAGGAAGCAGGCACACATACATAAGACGAGGACACACATACACGTACACAGAGACAGGGGGATACGTAGACACGCTACTCACAGGCGGGCCTGAGGGCAGAGTAGCCTGAGGGGCGCTTGGACAGCTACTGTGGATTTCCCCAGCACAGAGGCGCAGTCGTATCCCTCGAGATACCCCACTCCGACGACGTGGATCCGACCCCACACTGACCTAAACTTAGCCCCGGAGAGCCCCTCCCCCACTGGCCCACAAGACAATTGCGACATGCTGATGTCACAAGGAACAAAGCAACCCCCCGAGGGTCAAGTTTCGCCATCGAAATTCCAATCAAATTCCATCAGATGGTTGGAAAAATAATCCGAACATTAAGGGTTTGCAGCAAATTTGGTACAAGGTCTAAAAGTAAAATAAATTCTCCTTTATATTTTTGGATGTAGAAAGGGCAGAGTCAGCCAAAATAAAAAGCTTTTGTAATCTTAGAAGATAAGAGAGGTGAGGGTGTCAAGTGAGAAATAAATTACTCTTTTCTCTTTATTTAAAGCAGGGTTTCTTAAACTTTCTGGTGTGGGGACCCCATAATATTTACGAAAATTTTGTGGGACCCCATAAGCATTGCAGGCAAATATTTTTTTGCAGT
>JAAAKE020163236.1:0-11344 GCA_010014785.2 Anisolabis maritima
GCTTGTTAGCCCTTGAAGTTTCCAAAATTATTTTTTTGAAAAGATCAAAATTTTTATGATATTGAATATATGCCTGTATTATTATTCAGCCGTTTTTTGAAAAATTACATTTTTCAATGCCCAATAATAGTAATAATAATAATAATAATTTTTCAAGCATTTCAAACATGGTTTTATTTTCTTTATAATTTGACTGAAAATTTTGTTGGTATTTTTTTTTTTTTTTTTGAAAATTGTCCCTCCAAATTTATAGAAAAAAAACAAAACGCTTCAATCGTTGTGTTAAAAACTCGATTTCTAAGCAGATTTGTTTACCTATTGAAGATAAAAAAAAGTATTTATTCCTATGACTATTTATATAGTCCAATTCCATAATTGTTGAATTATTATCTAAATTCACATCGGGAAATGTTATAAACATTTTATTAATTTTTACATATATTTAAGAATAGATTTACTATTTCTAGTTATATAAATTATATCAGAAAGAACTGGCTGCTAATATATCATCTTACCTGACAAGAGTCTTTCCCACCGCCCCGATAGCCGGCACACATCATCTCGTCATAGATGACAACGTTGATACCGTTGGAGCGATGCCACCTTTCACAAAGACGATTGTCGATTACAGGAACATCGACAGCTTGCAAGGTCTTCGGGCGAAGTCTAGATCCGGCCTGTAGGGCACCCCAACCAGCTGCCCAGCCGAATTGACCAAGGAAATCCTCATTTTTCTCAGGAAGACAAATAGGCGCGATATGAGGCATATATCTAAAATCAATTCAATTAGTTTAACTCCCGTTAAAATTAGTTGATTAATTGTTTAATGATACTAACTGGACGGGTCTGTCGAGACGTAGTACTGCCACGTCGTAGCGGTCGGCTTGTGGGGTGAACTTGAAGTAGGGATGTACACGAATTTCTCGCACGCCGAAGGTATAGGCGGGAAGAGGCTCTACAGCAGAGTTGATCACGTAGTCACCCAACGTCACTTGCACCTGCCTTGCCGACGCCCTGCATTCATCAATAATCGCGAAAAAATTAAAAACCAATTCTAAACCCTTCTAAAAAACAATGATTAAAAAAAGACAAAATGTCCAAAGACTGATAGAGAAAAACAAAAGGAGGATAAAAGATCAAATTTAATTTAGCATATAATTTCAATCAAAATTCGGAATGCCAAAGAAAATCCATATGGGTTATTATAAATCTGGCGGGGATAACGGGACGTGTGTCCTGCTAAATAATAATCAAAATTTTGTTATTAATAATTATTGTTGTATTTTGTTATTTTATAATACTATAAAATTTCTAAACAAATACTCTCATAAAAGGGAATGTTGCGATCCCACAAAAGTATCGATACCAGTATCGCTAAGGGCATTAAAAAAGGCATTGATACCGAAATGTAGTGGCGGATTTCCGGACCTTTGGGCGGTATAATTTGAAAGGGCTTTATTTTGTTAAACTAATTTAATTTGATAATTTCCCAATATACACAGTGATTTTAATTTTAATGATTCATTTATTTTTTAAATTAAGAGCTTAATGAAAAAATATAAGTATCGAATCGAAAGTACTCAGATGGGTAACGAAATATCGAGCACTAAAATACCAAATATTGATACCAATAGCATCGAAACATCCCTATTTATAAATTAAAAATATTTTGTTGTTTCATTTTTTTCATGTTAGATTCTAAGTTTAGTTACTTTTGAATAATAATTTATTAAAGCTATTAATATTATATCATTAAGATATAAAATTGGAATGTGCGGCCCACGTGAAAAGATGACTCGATTAATTTAGCCCCATTTCTAAAAAATATTGCCGACCCCTATTATAAACTGATATAACTCTCAAAATACAATATAATTTCATATTTTCAGGCATAATAGATATAGTGCCTTAATTTTTCTCACAATTTTCCTTTTAACACAACATCTCGTAAAAGAGATAAAATCTCCCAGTCTGGACAAATTGAAATATACATGTTTCAGGGTTTAAAAATTGTTCAAACGAATTTGCTCTACTCATAGCAATAGATTGAAAGAGTTTACTTCTAATTAATACAAGGGCAAGTTGATTTTCTCATATGCAAGGATGCAGAATACCAACCTATGCCTATAATTCGGGGTATCTGGCTGACTAAATAATAGTTAAAAATTAATAACTTAAATTTCTAATAAAATAGGCCATGAACATTCCAATAAACTCTTAATTTAGGTTAATTTCATTTGAAATATTAATACAATACTACTTATTTTCAAGAGAGAAAAATTAAAACAAATTCATCAATACAGATTGATAAATAAATATTTCAACTAAAAGAAATAGAAGAAAATCCTGAAAATGAAGATTATTATTAAATATAAGCGAATGGATTCTTAAAATTTTCGAGTTAAGGATGCTTTTATAAATATTTTCAGTGACATAACAAATATTAAAAAAGAAATACAAATTACATCTCTTAAATTATAACATTATAATTAGTAAGAAAATATATTGTAATTTAAATAAATATTTATCACACATAGAAGGGCAGGATCAGTCAAAATAAAAAGCCTTTATATGCTTTTTGATCTCGGAAACGTTGGGAGACAAATCTATTATCGCATGCATAAAATTATCAAATTATTTTTGCATAAACTTAATCTTTAACATTATATTATATATTTATTAATATTTATAAATGAGGCAATTTTGTCAAAATGTTTGTATCGGTATCATATATTTATCGCTAAAATGAACACTTTGAAAAAGCAATAATATAATAATAATGGGACAATTTTGTCAGTGTTCGTTATAACGATCAATATATGATATCGATATGATCATTAAAATGAGCACTTTAACAAAATTGTCCCATTATAAATATTAATAAATATATGATATGCTAAAGACTAACTTTATGTAAAATAATTTTATCCATATTCTAATAAATTTGTCTCCGAGATCAAAAATTATATGAAGGGTTTTTATTTTAGCTAATCCTGTGCTCTTCATAGCCATTATTGTAGCAACTAATAAATATTTTTTTCAACCAAGAATAGTGTTATGAAACAATGACCTAGATTATTTAATTTTTATTATAGACATGAAATAAAAAAAAGAAAATATAAGAAACATTTTATTAACTCTATTTCCTAAGTAATAATTGCTATTTTATAGTAGAAAGAGAGAGAGAGAGAGAGATTGTATAGTAAATGTACTTACCTCTCTCCATAAAAGGGGGTTAATTGCGGGAATATTATTGGGTTAAATTTGCAAAAACAAAAAAATAAAAAAAGTCATTTTATGATTAATTGTATCTTCAGTTATTGTTATTATAAAAAAAAAGCGGCTGCAGCAATTCACCGAATCGAATTGAATCTCAAGATTAATTTTATTTTTTGTTTCACTTACGGTTAGATAAATAAAGGTGCATATGGATAGATCAAAGAAGAAAGTCCGCTTGACGTGGTTAATAATATCTAAGACAATATGAATCTTTAATTTATCACTGTTTTATTTAATGTTTCGGCCAATATTCGGTGTTCTCCCTCAAGAAAATAATAATACCACTGAGTTCTTTTTTGGCTTCCCGGAAGACAGGCAACCCACACGAACAACTCACTAATGTATTTTTTTGAGTAATTGTTCTATAATTCCTTAGACCGGACTACGCATATTCACTTGTTATTTCATGAATCATCTGCGTTAGAGGAGCTTTGGAGCAATTAAAAGGAAAATCCACTAGGCCGGGGGTCTTAGTTTATCGGCCACATATCCACCGCGAAATTAGATGGTCCCTGATTCAAGTCCAGTCAAAACAGTCAAGCGCTCATTTCTCTTGAAAATCCATTAGTGGATCATTTGGGTTGCCTACCTTCTAACTTCTAAAATCGAAAGGCTTAGAGACATAATTCTTCTGAGTCTCCTGAGCTCTAATTACAACACAAATTTACAAATTACAAAACAACGAATAGAAATACAGAAATAAATACAAATACAGATGTATACTCAATAAATAGCATGTTATCGTTCATTTACTTTTACCTACTAAAACGATAGAATAGTAGCCCAAACATTAAATTGTTAAAATAGTGTTAAATTAAAGTTTTATATTGTTTTATTAATAAATATTCCGTGAAAATCTATCTGTAAATTCATTTGGAACCCATATTTTAATGGGTCAAAGCAATGGGCAAAACTTAAAGCATTGTTTACCTGCAAATAGATACACAGACAGGCGCCAGAAGAAAACATATATCTATATATATATTTATCATATAAACAATGCTTTAAGCCTTGTGCGTTGTTATTATCCACTAATATATGTGTAACAAATAACCAACAATGTTATTAAAATAATTGCCCCCAACCCATGGTCAGGAAGTACGAGGCAGGTAGGCATTGAAAATATTGATCATAAAAGTGAAGGGGAATGGCAGTTCGATTAAAATTTATTTAAATCAATTGGGCACCATTTTGTATAAATAAATATGCCAGTATAATAAATAATATATATTTAATTGTTTAAAGTCAAAATGTCGTTAGATGCCTAAAAGACTCATAAAAAAGTTGATTAAAATAATTTTTATTTATTTTGCTTTGAAATTTTTTAGAATGAATTATAAATCATGTAAATAATGTTTAATTAGAATTGGAAATTCTTTTTATCTCTCCTTAGATTGGATACCAATTGATATTAATAAATTTTCATCTGGGATACGAACCCACACCCCTTGGCTTTTAAGGTTAACAATATTGACAGTATCTTTAACCTCTCGGCCACGGGAGGGGGTAGTTTTTTAATTCGTAATGATGATAATTTTTGATTATTTTATTTTATATTATTAGCAGTTTAAAATTTGTTGAAGCGTTGAGAATTGGGTTTTAATCAATTGTCACCATCGAGATTTATTTATGGCCAAAAAAAAAAAAAATACTCTGCATGCATTTGATTTTTTTAAACAGTTGTGTTTTAGCAATTGGAACTACATAGTTCACTTCTGATTGAACAAATTTAATCAAATATTTCGTATCAATACAATAAAATAGTCTATAATCATTAGTCATTGGTTATTTATTATTATATTATGGAAATTTAAAAATTCGAAAATTCTCGAGCTGAAACCAAAAAAATTAAGGCAATTAAGAAAAAGAGTTCAGTAACAGTTTGAGAGATTCGAAGCTTTCAATTGAATTCAAAGAATTTTTGGATATCAATGGGAATGACAAAGAAAAAAGAAAACGCTAGAGAGCCTGCGCACTAAGAGACGGCAACCAAATACACAGCTGTGAGTTGAGGATAATTTCAAACTAACAAAAGGATGTTGATTTTTTTTTATAAACAACGAGATAGAGAATATGGCAACGCAGAGAGAGGGACAGCCGTGCTGAAGAGTGTAGAACGAACGAACATCATCCCAAGTTGTTGCGATTTTGTGATGGAATGCTAACATGAAGAGAACGAGGAGGACTTTGATTCCGGCGAGCAGCGCACACCTGCGGGGGGCTGAGAGCCTGGACCGAGGGGTAACCAACCTGGCGACGCAGTGCCCAGCTGTCACAACGTGCAGACGGTTCACCAGAGATCCACCACACCGAGACGAACCGATGCGGATGTATGCCTGTAACACAACAGCAACAACAAAAATCTTCAATTAATAAAAAAAGAAAAAGTAAATGACATATTCTTACTTAACTCTTAATTATATTTGTGAAAAAATTAATGTTTGCGAATTTGGAATTTTGAAGAAATGCTGCTACTCACATATTCTAAAAACAATTTCCAATCATTTGAAAACGCCAAACAAAAAACATACTCTGCATGTGTTTTATTGCTTCCAACGGTTGCATTTGTTATAAAAATATTATTATTATATAATAATATAATATATTATATTATTTTAAAGGTAAAATGTCAAAATTGTAACCCTAATGTTTAATTATGCCTGCGATTTTCAATTTTATTTTTTTTCTGATTTTTGAACGATTGATCCAAATCCTTAATGCAAAATTTCATCAAAGTTTTTGAAGATATAAGCCAAAATAATTCTTCCCAAAGGGGGATGTAATCATTAAACTTTCATCCCCCTCCCAAAAAAAAACAAATGAAACTTAGATACTCCCCTAGAAAAAAAAGCAAAATATGAGAAAATATCTTTTATCACCCCACATCTCTTTCTAAATTTACCCATGACGTAAATAAATACACAAACACTTTAAAATTATATATTTAGCCTTTTTGGATCTTCAAGATATTAGCTTTGTGTTGTGTATTTTTTAACACTTTAAAAGAGTCAGATGCATGCTCAAAGCATTAAAAAAAAATATTGCGCATGCGTCTGATTGTTTCAAATGGATATAATTGTTCTTAAAACAAAAATATAAAAAAATTTTTGGTATTTACTAAAATTTTTCTTCTATTGATATCGTAATAAAGATCTAAGGTATATGTAAAAAATTTTAATTAGATCTGATATATTGTTTTATTTCTCATTCTTATCTTCATTCCAGTGTTAACCCTTCGGCCTTTCTCTCCTGGTTCGACTCTTTCTTTTGAGAAGGCACCATATCTATGATGCTCATATCATGGGCTTTAATCTTCTTAATCCGGTGAGTAGATGGTATATATTTATTTATTTATTAATAAATATTAATTCATTTATATATTTTTTTTTTTGAGTTATTTATTCATCTAAGGCTATATAGACTGCAAACAATTTTAATTTTATTTATTTACGATACATTATCATATATTATTCAGGCATATTATCCAAACCATTTGGTATTCAATTGATTTGAATTTCTCCAAACTCCCTAGGATTCAAACCCTTAGCTTTTAAGAATATAAAAATTATCAACATCAATAATTTCACTTGCATTAAATAGAAGATTAAAAATTTACAATAACCGCACTGACTGTTTTCATTTATTTATATTATACTTTTATATTTTTAATGTTTCGGCAAAAATCATGCTATTTTTAGTGAAATGGTTTACAGTAGAAATCAATAGCCTGGCCAGCCAGCTATTGCATCCAAGGATATTAAAATTTTTTTTATAAAACTTTATTTGCCATTTTAAATGAAAATGAATATAATAAATTTGATTATTTTTTTATTTATATTATATGAAATTCATTTAAAAATCAAAAGGAGGAAACAAGTTTTAAATTATTTTATTGTTCTTTTTATCCTATAAACAGTAATAATAAAATAATAGAATTGTATATATCCTGGCCCAGCAGCTACCTAACCTCTCAGAATTCAGGCACCCCCCCCCCCCCATGCCAAAATCTTGTCCTCGCAGTGCTTGGCCCTTGTAGTTGAGACGTTTTAATCTCTCCTCTCCATTCCATCCTCACCAAATTTTTGATCATATATTTTATTTTAAAAAAATACAGTTTTTAGTTTTAAATTTCAACACCAGACTGTTACGTCATTGAGAGAGAATCCTTCTTGCTCAAGACGACGGTGCACCAAAGAATCTCATATTCTTAATTGCTAACGGACATATTATACTAGCCATTTTCCAATTCCAATCCATATTTTACATTAAATATCTTTATTTAGAAAAAGAAGTCGCCTGTTCAAAGAGTTAGTGAACCAACGCCTACACCAGAGGATCTTCACATTAAACATTTTCTAAACTTGTGTGAAATGAGAATTTTTTTTATTATAATTAATACCTAATTATCACATTTTATTACCCTCTTAACTTTTTATTATTATTATATAGCAACATTAAAAAAAGTTTTATTTTTATTTTGGCAACGTATTGCTTTCATGTTTTGGAAAGTCTTCCCCTTCCCTTTACCTTTGAATCCATTGGTAAACAAGACACGGAATAAATTGAAGATGTATGCCAGAGAGAGCGAAACGTGTCCATGAAAATGAATTATATTCAAATTAGGATGGATTATTATGATTATGATTGTTGTTGCGTTGTTATCATCTTTATGAATATATAGATATATAATAATAGCCGGCATCATCAAATGATTAAATCAACAAGTCTATTTAATTAATATTTAATGCCAAATTCATGGAATTAGCCTGCAAGTTAGGCAACCGGAACGACTAGATTTCAAAACATAAAATGAGCATCCAGGCGTTTCAAGTTATCTTTCTTCTTTTCTCTCGTCATGTTATTTATTTATTAATAATCATTTAATTTAATACTCATTTATTTATGATATAAACATATTTTTATTAATTAGAAACGCCCCAGTCCTTTAGAGAAGAATCAGGACTCTGGATTAATAATTTAAGGAACATGGTTTTGCTTCCTGTCTTCAACGAAAATGGGCTACTAATTAATTTTTTTTTGTTATTTAGTCTCCGTTTATTGAAATTAATTGGTAGCCAATATTTAAATAAATTTAATCATACAGAACCAGTGGCACTTAGAACATGAAGCTTAAGTTGTGGCATTCCTCTAAGCCTTAGAGTCTAAGGACTAAGGAATAGGGGCTACTAATTAATTTAAATAAATATGAGTTAATATCGTAGAAGCTTTTCACCTGGCTCCTGCCCATTCCTCCATAGTTAAATACAACAGACACCTTACTGATTCGCATTAAATAAATTTGGATTAAATTGAATCAAAGTTGTCGGTTCTAAAATCGGGATCTCTACAATATATTAAAATATATTGCCTTAAATGCTAAAAGACAAAAAGGTAACTAGGGAAAATCATGGATAAGTATAAAAAAACATAATTTGTTGCATATGTTTTAATGGATATGAACGACTGTTAAGGCTTATAGAATTAGTAGAAAATATCCCTGAAAGGGTATTTCTATTTGCATTGGTGTCTTTCGGCTGACATATATATATATATATATAAGGTGTAAACATTGCTCCAAACTTTAAGCATATTTCTCTTATTCCTTAAATATGATCAATGAAAAAGACTTCCAAAAAAAAAAAAGAGAATTTCTCCTACCTGCCAAGGAAAACTTCCAAATCCTGCTTCGTCTCCGCCTACGATTCTTCTTTGTGCTCCTAACGAAGGTCCCAGTTTTCCAATCGAAACACCACATCCTATAAAAAATGGCAGGATTGTTTAAAAACACACATTAACAATTTATTATAATTGCTACATGTTGTTAAACAAATTGTTAATAGTCAATTTTACTTTTTTTGTTCTTGGGATAATTTCTAAATTTTGTGAAACAGTCGTCAAGAGGTCTAAATTCCGAACACCAACAGCCACCCAAATTAAACAATTAAGCATCTTTCGAACGACATTTCAACTTAAATTTCACTTTTTTCATGCTTTTTATATTATAACTACTTCATACTCATAGTGCAAGCAATAAGTTCATCCTGTGTAGTAGAAAGAATTTGTATTTTGTTAGTTTAAAAAATGTTAATAATTTCAAATAATTAATCTAAAAAATTTCTATTTGTAGATTGGATTTGATCAGAAAAGAGAATATTTTTTATATCTTTTAACATTTTTCCAAACCTCCTTCTTTAGAAAAAAATATAATTATATTAATTTTGACTTTTTGAGAATTTTATAGATAAACCTGATTCAGATTATAATCCGTCTGAGTTAGGCTTACTGCACGAGTGCATTAGAACCTATATTTCTCAGAGCTGACAGAGTGAGCTAGTATGAGAATACCCCCAATTATAAACATTAAAATTTTTATCATTGCATATGCCTCTCTAGGGGGGCTAGATATTATCAATTAGAAGTGAGGCTCTGCTAACTTGTTCGCGCATGTCTTATATAAGCTCGCGGATGTGCTATGAGCCTTATATAAGTTTCCGCTACAATATAAAAATGGATCCCCGCTCTAGAATAATAGCAAAGCAAAGTAAATATATTTCAAATTATTAATAGAAGGGAATCAATAGGAATCAAACTATATACATATAATTCTAACTCTAATTATTTAATTTAAACAAAAAAATCACTGTATATTGTCGATATTAATTTCGCAGAAGTTGTAGGCTTTTAGCAGTACAAAAAATATAATTATGAGGTGAAGAGGAATTAGGCCCAGCCAAATAAGTCTTTTTAATCTCTGCTATCATCGAAAGTCGATAAGCTTTTTTAAAGAAAAATAAATATAATTTTTTAACAAGTTATTTTTTTTCTTCTGGAAATAAACATACTACACCTTCTGCTAAATCAATTTAATTTAGTTTACATAATTTTGAATGTGGGAATTTTTTAACTTATTAAATACTCAATTTACTGCG
This sequence comes from Anisolabis maritima, assembly GCA_010014785.2. Taxonomy (NCBI): domain Eukaryota; kingdom Metazoa; phylum Arthropoda; class Insecta; order Dermaptera; family Anisolabididae; genus Anisolabis; species Anisolabis maritima. The sequence goes on from JAAAKE020163236.1 coordinate 10,209, forward strand.
AAATTTTCTTTAAACTTTTTTGACCCCCTAATTTTCCATTTAATTTTCTTGCTCCTCTTATACCAACTCATAAGAAATCATGAATAGAAAAATTTCAAAATGAGATGGAGTCAGCCAAGTAGAAAATAAAAAAAATTATTTCTTCTTGACTGAATCCGCTTCATCTCTATTCAAAATCTACTGTTAAAAAAACTATGTTCATTTGAAGAAAAATTTTAAATTTCAATATCTCACATTTTAAATAATCCAATCCAATTGGGTAGAGAGATGAAAAAATGATTAAGAGGATTGGTAATAGAAAAATAAGGTACAATAACAAAGAAAATATTAATAGAACGCAATCCATTTAATTGGCTGCTTACTAGGATCGTTGACGACCGGTCCATAATCGCGGCCTGTCAAGTCGCGTTTATCGGATGTGGAAGCCGACTGCTGGTGTTTAGAATAGGAGTCGCCACCCCCGCCGCCTCCATCCCGATGGCAACAGGCAAATAGGAGGCCGCCGCAAGCGCCGTGTATCAACCCACCCGATAACCAACATGAGAGAAATAACTCACAACTGGCACCGGATGGGCAGCCCCCTGTGGAGGCGGCGGAGGCGGTGCCCGCCTCCGGGGCTGGGGCTCGGGCTCGTTCTGTAACCCACCACCCTCTTTTTTACTTTCACCTATTCTTTCTTACTTAATAATAATAACTAAAAGGATTCAAAACCGGCTTTTTGAATCACCCGCCATATATTTACTGTTTTATTGATATCAATATTTATATAGTTTTTATTATTTATTATAACTCCGATTTATTATTAGTGAGGGTGAGTGTTTTTTGTTTATGTTGCCATATAGCGGGACACTACCAAGCACACGCTTTAATGGTGAAAACTGTTTTAAATATTGACTGTTGAACCTGTTGAACTTTTTCATAAACCTGGTAACTGTTGATTCAGTCTGTACCTGAGAATCTGACGAATAAAACATTTTCACGATTAAAGCGCGTTACACACTTATACCGCTCCATAACAATATAAATAAAAAAACACTCATAAAAAATAAATCGGAGTTATAATAAATTACAAAAATTAGGCACAGAACCACCCCCCCAACGCCAGGGGCCGACCGCCCACCCGCCCGCGAGCAGAC
>JAAAKE020163247.1:0-11889 GCA_010014785.2 Anisolabis maritima
TCCTCCCCGCCCGGGATGCGAACACCGATCTCCTGTGCAGAACGGCGACACCCTACCGACTACTCCACAGAGCCCTAGCATACTAATTGTCATATAAGGCAATTAAAATTTCATTTTGATCAAATAATAAATGTGGGATTTAAAAATATTAATTCATCTTTTGATTAATTAACAATGTGTTCTAGATAATTAAGTATTAGGTCGGCAAAGTTGACCGCTCGGGCTTGTCTGATCGGCTTGGTTTTTTTTTTTTTTTTTTTTTCTTTGAATCCGCTATTCTATCATAAAAATATATATGTGGCATCTTTCTTTTGTTTTTACTAGGATAATTTATTCTATATCTTTTTAATCTCTAACCTTCCAAAGGGCTTTGACCCTTGAAGTTCCCAAGATGATGTTTACTTTTGAGGAAATAACATTTGCCATTTCAGAAGCTAATATTTACTTGGAAGAAAATTAGATTTATTTTCTTTCTCTCTGTACATACACATACAAACAGAGAAATAATTATTTATTTATGGTATTAACAAAATAAATAAAATATCATATCATATTAAACAAACTAAACAAAAATAAGAGTTGATTTTGTGGTAAAAATAAAGAAGATATTCTAATTTTAGAGCCTTTCAAATGACAAAGAATATGACAATCCTGTATTTGTTAAATGTTTTTGTATACTCTTAGGATTCTCATGGGCCTTGACGTATTCCGGTTTAAATAAATCTAGTCCGGAACTCTCAAATGATCATTTACAGAGCTATTCATTTGGCTAGAATTTCTCAACCGCTGGCCTGTGAACTAACTAGTTTAATATTAATCTCGAATTAGTATAAATTAAAGCAAGTCGGTCAACTTTGACGATCATTTACTAACAAATATTAATATAGGAGATATCGAGATTTTTAACTTAATGAATAAATATTTAAATCTCATATTTATTATTTGATTAAAATAAAATTTTTTATTTTTTTTATTTTTTTAAGTCTCTTTCAACATCGGAGGCCATTTAGACTCCTTATTTATTTATATTAATTGGTAGCCAATATAATATAAATAAAATTTTGTCGTTCAGGACTGTAAGCGAACCAGTGACCTTTGGCACGTGAAGCCTGACCTCTAGCTCTGCACCAAGGGACAGGGCAAAATAAAATTTTAATTGTTTATTATACTCTTTGTTTTTGTTTGTTTTTAATGATTTAAATGACTATCAGAATGCTCAAAGTTCCAAATTAATTGTGGTAACAATTTTAAATTAATTTAAACAAATAAGGGCAGAGTCTAATTGACTTCCGATGCTGAAAGACTTCGAAAAATAAAAAATAAAAAACAATTTTAGATATAGGTGTTGTAAATAATTCTTCTTGGGAAAAGGTCAGCTTTTTTGCTTCAGAGTATATAAAAAAAATTATAAAAATAAAAATGTTACCCCCCTCCCTTCCCTAATGGTCCGTTATTTACCAATCATCATTCAGTTCTGGGCATTCGTGTTATTGCGCGCAATGGTTTATCATGTTATTTGTTAATGAGCATACATTTTTAATTTTTTTTCTTGTATTTGTTTTGTATATTGTTTTGTGTTTTGCAATTTATAAATTTGTATTTGTGTTTGATTGGAGCTAGCCACCGAGGACTTGTGCCTCTAAGCAGGTCATAAATAAATTTATTCAAGTTCAGCAAAAGGAAGTCTCTAGATGCTTAATAAAATCTCAAAATTGAGAGGTTTCGAGGTTTTCTAGTTCTAGTTTGATTGTTGTATTTATGCCCAAAGGGGATATTTTTATTTGAAATTCAATATTAGAATAATATAACAATACAAACATACATATTAATATATAAGAAACAATGTTGTTAATTTTTTTATTTTTTAAATCTTCGACATCTGAGTCCATATAGGCTTTAAACGATATATATAGAATATATTCTCAAGATAAATTTAATCCAGGCATATTTATTTACATCAAATGGTAAACAATTGATATAAATAAATTTTCATCGGACTACCTGGGTGAGTGTTGAATAAATACAACGATCTTCTTGGACTGAAGATGAATAAGTAAACCCCATTCGAAACATCTCAATTTTTTGAGGTTTTTTTTTTTTTGAGCATCCAAAGGTTATCTTATTGCTGATTCTGCCTTTTCATCTAAAACTACAACAATTTTTTATTTTTTATTCAAAATTTCCACACCATCATTACAGTGGACGAAAGAATTTACCACCCACAGGCCCGCATAGACTTCAATACAAATTATATTTTTTTTTTAAATCTTTTTCGGCACCTGAAGCCATTTAGACCTGAAACTTTTTTCTAAGTTAATGGTCGGTAAATTTGACCGATCAATTTGTTTAAGTTTTCTTATCGAATGCTTAGGGGAATATTTGGATGCATTAAATTTTCTTATAGCTAATAAATAAAGGATGAGCTTTTTAATTATTAAAAAAAAAAAAAAAAAAAAAGATTATGATAATGTATATTTCTAAATTTAAACAAACATTTATTATCACTCCCGCTCTTCTTCAATTAGCAAAGTAGACAATAATTCATCTCCGTTGATATCTGCTTTAAGTTAATTAAATACTTGCACAATTGAATTTTCCAAATATATATTTCTTCATCATAATAAATTTTTCTTTCACCCCAGTCCCTCTTATTCTGGCCTTGAAATTATGAATCGATTCCGAGAATTTAACAAATCCGAAATAAAGTTTCCCAAGCTTCTAAATTGTAAGTTCAAAAAAACATATGATTAAAAACTCTTAACAAAAATCGATACTTCAGAATCCTTTTGATTTTAAAAAAAATATCTAAGTCAGGGGCCTGCAAATTTTTCCTCACGAGGACCACAATGACCCAACACTCAAGCACCAGTATTCATTGCTTTTTTTTTTTTAGAGACCCAATATCTCTTTTATTTTAAATATATAATATATATTATAGGGTAAATAAAAAAATGAATGTCTAATTATTTTTTCGGCATCTGAGGCCATTTAGACTCCGTCATTATTTATTTATATTAGTTGATAGCCAATATACTATAAATAAAGTTAGATGATTTTTCGATCTATATGAATGAGATATAAACATTAAGTATGTCTCGAGCGTCTGGTGGTCTGGTGCAAAGGAAGCATATCGATGCTCCGGATAGGTTGGAGATCCCGGGTTCGACTCTCGACTCCCAAGGGTCACTTGTTCCATCAGCGCACAAAAAATTATTTTATTAAAAATAAATAAATTTTGAATGTATAATTACAAATCTTTTATATTAAGAATAACATAACTAAATTGTATAAAATAGTGCAAATTCAAATCGATTATATAAATAATAAAAATTAGGAATTTTTAGCTTTGTGCAAAAACTAGACGAGAATGTTTTAATATATTTTAGAGCGGAAGACAAATTTTCTTTAATTGTTCAAAAAATAAGGCCCCTTTAAAAGAAGAGGAGATAAATTTTGTAACTTTTCTGGGAAACAGCGGCAATTTTCAATTCAACCATTAGAATGATATAGAAATTTCATAGAAATGTCAGGCCATGTTTTCCTTTATTGTTAACACACTCACGTCATATAGAATGATGAAAAGTCGATTATGCAGAATTCATGATTTCATTTAGTTAAAAACATTACATCTAAAAAAGTCTGAAAGTCTTGATGATCAATAGGAAATTGAGGAGAGGTTTAAGCTCTCCTATCTTCTTTCCCTAAGTTTCATTTGACGAATAAATATTTTCAGAGCAAATTTTAAAGAGTTATATAATTTTAAAAAAATGTTTAGAAATCATTGCCAAGGTAAGAACAATGACATCTTGAAGTTGAGCTTAACCAAGGCCAAATGCTTGACGTGGGAACTGTAAATTAAAAAGAAATCCAACTTCTTGGTTAAATTTCTACACTGATTTTCATTTTTTTTTTTGCACAATATAGATCCGCCATTTTTTAGAATCCAAGAGAGAATTTTTTATAAATTGGGCTCTAGTCAACCAATGTCTTAGTCTTTAGCAGAGATAGAGGTCTTAGAAACAGTCCCGTCCTAAACGATAAAATTTACTTAAATTACATTGGCTAATTAATTAAAATCAATATGATCGGTGTCCAAGATACCTAAAAAGACTTAAAAAAAAAAAAAAAAAAGTGAATTTTACCTTTTTATTACAGAAAAAAAAAAAAAATTAAGAGGATATTTGAAGGACGAATTCTTTTTGCAATCCACAGAATATTTCAATTTGTTTAAACATAAATATGAAAATCCCAGTGGCGAAGAGATAAAAGGTAATGACATTGTCGATATCGATAGCCTTAAAGCCATCAGAAGTGGGTTGGGATCTCAGGCAAACTGATGCAAATTTATTTAAATTAATTGGACACCAATAAAGGAGCCTCCTAAATAATCATATTATCTATACGGCCATATATGCCGAAAAAAATATGAAAATATTCTTTATTGATATGGTAACTTTTTCTGTCTTACGATGACAATATAGTAAAATATTTATTTACTCATATTTATTTGAAACAATTGACTAAAGTTGCAATTTTCAACCTGTGGGGCGCAAAGACATGAAAAAAATTATTGAAATCAAAATAAGAAAATATCAAATTTTTTTTATAAAGGTCCAACGGACCTATAATGGCCAGTGACCTGCAACCAGGAAGAAGAGGAGAAGGAGAGAGTGGGGACTTACAAGTTGGAGGTTGTAAGTTTTAGAGAAGAAGCAAGACGATTGTCTAAGATCTAACGTATAAGGAAAATTAAAAGGTCCATCAATCGAAATTGCAATTAATTTTTTAAGGCAATGGTTCTCAACCCGTGGGCCGCGAGATAACAAAAAGGGGCCGTGAAGAATTGAAAAAATAAATTAGTGAACTAAAATAAACAAAGATACATTGTGCTAATAAAAAAAAAAATTAAAAAAAAAATAATGCCAAGTAAATGCAAAAAAAAAACTCAGGATCCGTCACTGCACAAATATGGACCTTTACTCTAAATAGAATTATGAAAATGAAAATATCTTCTGAGCGGATTGGTTCTAGCTTTTTAATTGGAACGACAGAAATGGGAATCCGGAAAGCATGCAGGTAAGTAAAATTAAAATTTGTTATATTTTGTTGTCGACGTTTCAAAAATGTCATATACACATATATATATATATAAGTTCGGCATTGAATAATTAGATCAATTATTTGGTATATGCTTATTTATTCTGGCCTTATGTATAGGCAGGTAAACAATCGAATTTAACGAGTGAGGGAACCTAAAAAAATTTAAACACCTGCTGTTCTCCTATTTTATTAATAATTAATAAATATCAAAAAAAAAATTTTTGGAGGGGAATGATAAAAGGCAATGAACTAAGGAATTTCAAAATGTTTTTAATTGTAAATTAATTTAAGAATGTGATTTAATTAGAATGAAAACTTTAAAATAATAACAACAATGTCTCATTAAAATAATAATTGAATGCATTCCATTTAATCCATTTATTTGCATTTGGAAGTAAATGAGTAAACAATTTTTTTCAGCATCAGGTTCATCTCCATTTATTGAAATTAATTGGTAGTCAATCAAATTTGAATAAATTTAGGATTTGAAGTAAATCAATGAATATTTTTTTTACTATTTATTAAATTTCTGCCATGGCCCTTAGAGCAGGGTTGAAGCTCTGCTTTCAGAGGCAGTGGTTCCCTTCCCGTCTTGAGGGAAACAGGTTATTTAAATTATATTGCCTACCAATTTATTTAAATAAATATGGAGGAGTGCGGAAAAAAAATTAAATTTCAAATTTTGATACTTCTATAAAATATCATCCCATCCTATTTATAAAAACAAAGTCGTCTGTTTCTTAAAGATAAAAAATAATTCATCTTTTTAAATAAATTTAGATTAGCCAATAGGTTAGAAGATCGATTAGATTTTTGACATTTTGAAGAAGAAAGACAAACACAAAGAGAGAGAGAGAGAGAGAGAGAGACTCACCGATCAGCGATGGGTGGTACCATAAGCCGTAGTGACATCGAGAGAAGGAGAGAGACAGGTGACAAAGAAGCATGAAGGAGGAGCAAAGGGACACTGACTGACTACTCTGACATCCCCGAGGATTCCCTCAGGATGAGATTGTGAGTGAGCCTGCGCTCTTAAAACAACCTCTGCCAGACACACGTGAGGACTGGTCGTTTTTTTTCCACATGCTCACCATCATCAGAGTCGTCATCATCATCATCATCATGACTCATTCAGGCACTCACCTTTGTCCCCCTCTTTCGAACAAAAGGGACAGATAACAAACAACCTCTCGTTGGTCAAATTTCATAAAAATAAATAATAGATAAATTTATTTTTTTTTAAAGCGAGTGCCATTTGGCCATAAACAAATATTGAAAATTAGATATTTTCTCAGATTGAAATTGAAATAATTATTTATAATAAAAACAATAATTATCAAACTTTATTATTATTTCTTTATAAAGTCAAAATTTTAGCTGTCATCATCGATGAAAACAAGAACTCTGTCCCAGAGATGTTGGTAATGGGCCTACGGATTACTGATTGATGAATAAAAGTTTTCAATTTATTGAAGGGTAAGAAAAAAGAATTGCAGCTATTATTATTTCTTTATAATTATGCTTGGTCAAGAGCTGGGGCTGATTTAGGTAATAAATATATGGCGACGATATCTCTCAAGCTCTGTCCGAAAAGTTAGCATAGTTGAACATAATAAAAATAAATAATTGTAATAGCTGCTATTCTTTTTGCTTCAACTCTATTCCAGCTATATTTTCACATCGACTACATATACAGCATATGATCTACTGAGAAGGGAGTATCTTTAACACCAATTCTAAAATGAGGGGGGAGGGGGGGAGAATTTGGAGCATGATCTATTCTCAGTTTTAAAATTAAACAGTAATAGTTTCAAGAAGGGGATAATTGGTGTTTTATTGTAAAGGAAGCTTTGTACCAGGAGTTACCCGAGCTAAGGCTGACATTTCTTCCGTTCCCTTTCTATCGGCTTGCTTCTTTTCTCCTACGCGTTTTCTTTAAAATCAAAACGACAGACTTGTCAAGGATTAAAGCCAAGAGAGAAGAGGATTGTATAAATGATTTTGTGCTCGTTGCTCTCATTCGATAATCAAACAAATAATTGTGAAAAGGGTGGTAGCTACTCACGAATTTAATCATCAATAAATGTCAAGTTTTCGTTGTGTGTTTTTTTTTTTTTTTGTCCCGTGACATAAAGAGAACAAAGATTCTTTAGTTAATATGAGTCTTCCGGAAACATTCTATTTTTATATAAAAATAAATAAATAAATTATATTTGGAAGGGGCGTCAATGATGGAAAGAAGAAGGGAAAGGATTTTTGTTCCCTTTTCTCTCAAGTTGATGCCATCCTGTTTGTTCTCTTCAGCTAATGCCTAACGATTCAAATCGTCTTCCTTCACACTTTTTAATTTCGGAACATTTTTTTAATATCTTTCTCTTATATTTTATATTTTTCGTTGTAACTGCCCAAATATCCTCCATATGAATCCTTGCACTTTAAATTTTGGATAAATTTAATAGAAAATATTTTTTTTTTTTTATATATTAAAATATTTTCTGTCCAATAAATTCTCAACAATTTAAAAATTTAATTATCAAACAGCCCTGTTCCTTGGTACAGAGCTAGAGGTCTGGCTTCATGTACTAAAGGTTAAAGGTCGCATCCCGTCCTAGGCGACAAAAATTTGCCTCATATGTTGAAAAAGACTTTTTAAAAAATAACAAGCCGTCACTAAAGATCTAGTTAGTGGAATAGTTATAAAATATTCATGTGTAAATAGAGGTAAATTATTTAATGACGGGTTTTTTTTTTTTTTTCTTTTTTTTAATGGGTTTAGTTTAGTCATTTTATTTAGGGGTGGGATTCTTGGATGCAGCCAGGTGAAAAATAAAAATAAATTTGTTTTTGTTGCCAACGTTTCGAAAGCCTTACACGAACTTCTTCACGGGTTATTATAAGTAGTCAATTATTACAATTTTTCGGGAAATTTATTTTAGTAACATTGATACATTTATAAATGTATATTAACTATAAAAATTGACTGCTTGCTAGGTCTGACAGTAACAATATTATTTTGTATATGAAAATACTCATATCTCCAACATCGTTGTTTCAATTAATTAATTCCTATTAATAGGATAAATGCTCCTTTGAGATAAATATTCCTGCCAAATTATTTAGGTAGGCAGATTCCACGCTCTTGTTATCAGTGCTGATGGAGAATCTAAGGTTAGTTAAGTGATTTCTGATCGAGAACCAAATCGATGTTGACTTTATTCGTTCTTATCAATCTAGAGAGCAAGAAAATCAAATCTTTCTTATCATCTATCACTCGACAGGGGTCTTTCTATTAATTTCGTTCTCTAATAAATCGATATGTCGTCCATTACTGCTTCAAATGTATTGGAAATGATATAATAATGGAATGAAAGTTTATTATTACGCAATTCTTTACTTCCATGTATATGATGAATAAAAGGGCATGTTTCCATTTAAAGCGCATTTTCCGTTCGGTTGTTGAGTTCTCTTAAAATGACATTTATATCAATATGGCTGTAAAGTTCCAAACTTAGGGTGGTAAAGGGTGCAGACAAATAAAAAATTAAACAAAAATATTTATTTAATTTTTTTTATTAATAATTTCAACGTTTCGGAGACGTATTACTCTCTTCATCAGAACAATTCGAGACCGAGTGTATAATATTGTATAAAATTTGTTCTTAGTAATATGGCTTTGTCCTAAAGAAGGGAGCGATAAGTTCCGGGGAAACGTTAACAATTAATAATAAAAAATTAAATAAATATTTGGTTTGGTATTTTTATTCATGTGATTCCCATCATTTTTCCCTAAATAATTTCTTTGTTATGTTTTGTTTTCTGTCTGACCTTCTGATGCAATCTAATAATTTATATTTATATGGCCAGACTCAGCATTCAATGGAGAGCAACTTTCGCTTGTGTTCCTTTTTGATCTGTCGCATCACTTGCAAATTTTAATCGGATTTATATTTAATTTGAAATATAATTATTTGAAGATGATGAATCAACCTGAGAAAAAATTCTCAAAATTTATTAAAATTAGATTTTTCAAAAGTATTCTACATATATTTTTGGTATGTATAAACATTGAAATGAATATATATGTTCATAATTTTTATTTCTTATTATATGGCTTGTAAAATGTTTATGTTACCTTATTTTTTAAAAAAATATAAAAAGCAAACAATGGGAAAATGGCCTAGGACTCTAACTTCAATAAAAAAATAAAAAAACTTTTTCAAAAGTAGAATTGAAATAATGAAGAGAATGAATGACAATGAAAAAGTTTTAAATAAGTAAGAGCAAACAAGAGAAAGAATTTAATCTCAAGCTGCAATTCATGCTAAAAACTCTTGAAGAATTTTCATTTCAATCAACAAGTGACTATTTTCCCAGAATTTTATTTTCTTTACAAAATTCAAACATCAAATGGAAGAGAAGAAATAAGCAAACTAAGGGATAAAAACACTCGGTTTAAACTCCAACTTCGAGCTCGTGCCGCGCCTATTCGAAGCCGAGTAGGAAGTTCAAATTAGCCTAATCTCTCTTAATGCTGAAAATAACAAATTTCAAACACGTTGATCTCATCTTCATATTCTCTGAATGATTGTGATTTTAAATTTTAAATTTGCCACCTCGTATTTAAGTCTGAAGCTCTCGTCGGCCCCGCTTATAGCAAATAGAACCGAGAAGGACAGAGAGGTCCATCTACTAGTTGTCACGTTTGCCTATTATGGAAGGCTTACTTCGATCCACCAGTAAAAAATAATGCATAAGGTTTTTCGTTTTATCATCGGAGTTCTCACTTCCCAAGGTCTTTTAACATTTTCAATGATTTCGATTCATCCGTTAACAAGTATACATTACAGTTTCTAATCTCTAGAAGACAGTATATATATATACTATATATTTATTTATTTTATTCTTTTTTTATCTTTTATTTATTTATCTGTTTATTTAATATTAGGTTTCGTCTATCTCTTGTATGTTAAAGGTCTATAGTATATCATTTCATCCCCTGTTCACACGTATTACTATTAATGTGAAATTAGGTTTCTGTTAATGATCATTTTTTGGTTCCCATTGTTTGTTGGCCAAATGGCTATTGTAGTACCGAGACCATTTATAAAAAAATAAAAAAAAAAAAATTATAATAAAAAAGTACATCAGTACAGTGAGCCTTAGACAATTTTGGAATGTATAATATTCTCCCAAGATAATTTAATATATAATCGATAAATGAATTTTAATTAAATAATCGATAGAGCAAATTTTGAGAAAATCAAAAAAAAAAAATGAAAATCAGTAAAGTACTAGTCGATTTTATTGAAAGGTTTCGAGATGCAAGCGACAAAGACAACTAGCTTAAGTATAAAATTTCAGCTTCGAAACTTTTTTCGTTTTTTTGTCCACAGACACATAGGCAGATAGACCATTTTTTGACCCTCTAAACGTGTATTTCCGTGGAAATTTTTGTTGCTACTGCAATAGTTTCTATATATATTTCTATTCATATATAATTAAGATAAAGTAAAAAGGAGAGAGAGTAGCTTATATATAATTTAATTAGAAGACACGAGTTTTTTTAAACTGTCATAAAAGATATCGTTGTCTTTAAAAGGAATTTTATGTAATTTTTTTTTTTTTTTTTGTTTCTTCTAATAATTTCTTAAAGTCTCTGACTCATTTAATAGTTAGTTGGCCAATGCCTCTTTAAAGAGGATACGATTCACTTTCTTATTCATGTTTATTTTAGGTACTTATTTTAATATAGCTAAACATGTTTATAAATGAATTTTATTCTCAGTATTATTCCTTTGGAGCATAGATAACACTTTTGTTTCCAAGTAGTAGTGGTAAGACCTCTCGTCAGGTGTGACAAAATTTATATAAAATAATATAAAAAACTGATAAGTTTTATTATTATTATCAAATTCTGTTTATTTAGCCTTCAAAGTTGAAAAAATATATTCAATTTCAATTTCAACCCCATTTGGGGTTAAGATTTGTGCGAGTAGGTAGGGTGCAGTTAGCCAAAGAAATGAAAAAGAGAATTTATGGAATTAAAATAATTAAGTAAAAAGACAGATGTTAAAATGAAATTATTAAAAGAAAGAGATAGAGAAATTTTTTATAAGATAAGTGAAAATGTTCATTTACTGTGAGCGCCTAGAAGGTAGGCAGACATTCCTTACAGTGTGATCAGGAATGCCTTCTTCAAGGGGATCCAGTCTACAATATTTTTCATTATTATTTTATTAACTTGGAAATACGGTAGATTACCAACCTATATGAAAGTAACTTGGGGGGGGGGGGGTTATAAAGAATAAATTTATATCAACAAGGATAAAAACCATTAAATATGGCTCCATTAATTGTGTATACCTTTTATTTTATATTACATAAACTAAAATGTTATTGAATAAAAATGATAATAAATTATGAATATTGAAGTAATAAATCATTTGTAATTCTAGTTTAAAATAAATTCCAAAGAATATGAAATAATATTTTAATAATTTCTAAAAGCATTTAAAATTTTATTTTCCTCTCTATCATATTGTTTTGAAGGAAAAACTCTTGCTACTAAAGAAAACGGGAACATTCGCTTTAATAAAAGAAAAATTTTATAATTCAAACATATTTATTTGGGCAAATATGAAAATTAAAAAAATAAATACGAAAATATAAATTTTCTTATTCTTTTTTGTTGGCGTAATAAAAAAAGAATTAGGGTAGAAACTGAACTTGAATCTTTTTATGCAGAAGATATTGATGATTTACTGCATATTATTGTGAATATCATTGATA
>JAAAKE020163269.1:0-11885 GCA_010014785.2 Anisolabis maritima
GTTTAAAAATTTATTTGGTTAAAAAAATTAAGTTGGTTTTTTTTTAATTTAAATTTTTGGAAATATTCTCATTCTCCGTAATATATGGCGAGTATTTCAAAACTCCTTATTTTGTCGGGCTCCATTACCAAACTGAGGCCTCTGGCTACAACTCCGCATGTTCCCCTTTCGAAGACCCTGATTATAGCCAATATAATTATCATTAATTGCAGTTATTTTAATATTTGTGAGTAATATAAGTAACGAAATTGCGCTAAACGGAGTTTCAGGCACTTTAAAAAAATTTTCCTAATAAGCCCCTGTAGCTCTCTAACTATTAGGTTTAGAAGAACATTATTTATATCAAAATTGTAACAAATTTACCTAAATATAAAATATAAAAAAAATAATAATGTTTATTATGCTAGATTTCATGATTAAAGAGATACTGCTGAAACACCCGAAAATCTAACTCTTTTTTTTTCTTCTTCCGTCAAAAACTTATTTTTTTAATAAGGACCTTAACATCTAAAACATATCCACAAATTTGAACTATCCGACCTTCTGCAAAGCAAGACCTTTTTTTGACCCTGCGATTAGACTATATCTATTATCGAATAAAATAACATTTGCAAGATGATTGCTTTTGACTGCTTGGTGTCTCCTGTAACTCGAACTTCTGGAACCTTCTATTTGCGCCGCGAAAGTTGAAGGCCCTAGTTTGATTCTAGGAGATACTAAATATACCCCGTCAAAAACACTCGAATATATTATCTTAAACGATATATTGACATATTGTCTTATGGGGCATTATTTGAAAACTACTACTTATTCGAACAAACAAAAATTCAATATTTACTATATATATGATATTATTAAAAAAGAAAATTACTAATTAATCTACGAGGGTTTAAGCCCTCATTCCTACCCCCCTGACTCGGCCACTAATCCTAACTAGAAAATAAAAACTATTATTTATAAATATATATAATTTAATGTATTCAATATCATGCAGAATAAAAAAGCCGCCTGAGCAGAGCAGATCAGAGCACAGTAAAATAGCCAAATATTGAATGATAAATGAAAAATTTCAATGATCTTTTTATAAACTATTAATGAAACAAACTTCTCAAATGGGTGTTTCTTCTTCTATTTATATTTACAATATTTTAGGAATTTTATAATTGGATGGTCTTATAAAATCATATACATGTTATATTCTAATTTAAATATTTAAATTAAATATTTTATGAATTCTACTATCTAAAAGAGCGGTCCTTAAATTTAAAAGTTTTAAAAATTAATTGAGATATAAATTTTTAGGTTTAATTCTAAAAATAAAAAGTCCTTGTTTTTCGAATCTATGTTGCCTAAATCCCTAAATTGTAAATAGATACCTATATAAAAAATTTCTTTGATTCAGGGTTTGAAAATATTTTAATTATTAACTAATAAAGAACCGCTTATGCATTTTTTCTTGATTAAAAAAATAATATTTTAAAAATTCTCTATTGTTAAACAATTTCTTAAGTTACTTTAAAGATTAATAATAAATATTCCCAGTAAAGGTGTATACGATTTAATAAGAATCACACAAAATTAAATTATATATGAATTCTCCTTAAATATATAAAAATTTTTAACAGGGAAATCATTGAAATTCTATACTAAATTAGTAGAGGCGGGCTAAATTTTGGTTTAAAACAAAACAAACAAATAAAATACCGTGCAAAAATATTGACTCGTTCAAATTTGTATTTACTGCGTCGTATTTCAGAAAATAAATTTAATATTACTATAAAATTAAATATAATTTTAAGCTTGTAAATTAAGCTTTATATTGATATCAAAATCATCAGTATTTAATTTAAGCAAGGCTTAGAAGAAAATGGAGTGTAAACTGTCAAGGAATTAAAACAATTTTCTTTTTTTAATAAAATATAAATTAAACCAAAACTAAACCAAGTGTTATATTCAATTTTTGCTGTTTACATTCTTTGATCTTTTAACGAGTTCCATAGGGTCTTTGACTAGATACAATTTCTTGCGGAATCACTTACATTTCTTCTAAAAGCATTGTTTTTTAGATTAATTATTTAATGGTGCTAGCAGCGGGGTTTCAATTTCAAATTTTTCTTTTAAGTCTATCTGACTTAAACTCAATGGGAATTATGCACGAAACGCAAGCAGGTCACTTCATAGCGTGACGACGACTTCGTGTTGGGTTCATTTATCACGCGGTCGCGAGTTATCGTGAATGATTATAAAAAATCTTCTTTAACAAACTCTGCATACAGTCTCATAGTCTGGTAGAATCTTCCTAACTAGCGATTTGCTGTAAAACCAACCTTGTAGAGCTCACAAACCAGAAATCACTTTCAATTTTATTTGTTTGTAAAGGCCGAAAAGGTGATTTGACAGCAAAAAGCTAAGATAATAATAGATAAGTAAGATTCTACAGGACTATGAAAATCTGTATGCAGAGTTTATTAAAAAAAATTTTTTAGTGAATCACGATAAAGCGCTTGCTGCAAGTTGCATCCAACATGATACAATATGGTGCTGAAGATGGAAGAGGTCGTTGTGTTCTGGATGCAGCTTGGACCTAAATCCTATTGAGCATAGACTGAAAATAAATTTTCGAGCCAGAAAACCAGCTGTAGCGCCAGTGTTAACTTCAAAACAACGATTTCAGAAGAATTGGAAGCTATTCAGCAAAAAATTGTCTCCGATCAATGAAAGGAATTTGTTAAAAGTTCAAGGGGTGGATACACAATAAAAATTGAATATAAAAATTTGTTTAGTTAAGATAAAGTGTGAGCCAAAAAATTACTCACACTCGTTTATCTTAAACGATATATATTGACTTCTAGTCTTGGAACATTGTTTCTAAAACTACTACCTTTTTCAAAACAAACTCTGAATAACAGTATTCAGTATATTCAGTCTATGTTTAGTTTTGGTGCAATTGAACTTTTATTTTAAGAGTCAACCTTTGGCTATCATTTTACGCTTATTTTGTTCAAAAACCCCATATCCCAGAAATATTTTACTTATTTAGTGATTATTTTGATATCATTGGAAAGCTTAATTTACAATCTTTAAAATAATATATAATTTTATAGAAAAATTAAATTATTTTCTGAAATATGAAGCAGGGAATACACAATTAAACCTTGGGACAATATTTTTACACGGTAATATTCATAAAAATGATCAATTTTGAATAAAAAAAAAATTAACTCCGATTTCAGTTTAATAATTTACATCTAGTAGTAGTAGTAGTAGTTAGTAAAACAGTTGAATTCTACATACGACTTAGCGGACGAGTCAGTCCATCTCAATTTCTTGGCCCTTAATAAACCCACCCTGGAACAATGAATATATTCGCAGGCTGCAATTTTTATAGCAAATAAAATGTGAAGGGTCGAGTGCAAGGGCCCTGATAGTCAGCCCCTGCAGCTGTTGGGGCTGATCTCTCTCAGCAACCTTGCTTATCTTATCATATCATATTATTATCATATTTCATTTTTTTGGGCTTACAAACAGTGAGGGAAACAAGGTATATGCATGCACCCGCCACGAGTTTTCAACGCCCTCCATTCTTCGGGCAAGAAGAGCATGGCCGCTCCAATCCGATGCAAACTAAAGAGCACATCTGTCCTTTTATAACAAAATACTACACAGCAGACACTGGAAGTAAAAGGTTATCGTGACCAAGTTAAAAATAAAGTTTAAAGCGTAAAATCATTGGAATAATGAGATGAAAAAATTGTCATTAGTTCTGTTGATGTCACCCCACCTAAATCGCCGCGAAAACCTAATTAATGATGATCAAATCAATCGAATAAGTTATATATACATACAAAACACACAAACATATATATATAGAAATAAAAATAAAAAAATGACTAAAAATACCTTGAGTTTGAAAAAGGTAAAAAAAATATAGCAATTCATCAACTTCATTTTATTAGTTTATGATTTTTGAGATTAACTTCTTAAGGAAAAATTTTCTATTTTTATTCGTAGCTTCTCTCCGAGGATTAATATTTTAAAAATATTATATGTATAAATCATAAAAATTAGAAATAAAAATATTTATTTGTGTTTATACCAGAAACAAATTTGAATTAGTGATTTATTTTCCATATCAGCAACTAAGTAACTAAGACTAAATGCAATGCTCTATAATACTATCCCGGCTATATGCCAGAAAGGACATCCTGAGGTGAAGGGGGCAAATCCGCGATGGGCTGCGACTATGAAGTTTCAGCCCCGCGTTGGATCCGTCTACCATGAATTATGAACAAATTAAAAGTTGGTAAAAAATAATAATATCATGATGATAAAAATAAAAAAGAAAAATGAAAAAGAGAAAGAGACAAAGATAAGAAGAAGAAGAAGAAATAATATAAAGAATTCTCAATAATTTTTTTTTTTTATTTATAAAATTCTATAAATTTAATATATATATATAAATGTATGCTTTGCAAAATTTTCATTAACCTGGAAATTTTATAAAATCCAAAAACGAATTACACGTCTACGTTCCTCAGGCTGCTATATCTTGCACACATTGATAAAAAAAAAAAAAAAAATAACAAAGGGCACAGAACAAACTTGAATAAAAGTGGAAATATGAGAAAAATTAAAACATTAAGGTTTGTTCATGCGAAATGAATATTAATATAATTTTCCTTTTGCATTTGGTCCAGTGATTCTCAAAAATTGAGTTCCTTAAAGAGAAAATGTTTATTTTATTATATATATCGGTACATAGCAAATGAAATAAATATTACAATTCCCAATTAAAACATTAGGTAAAATATTAATTAAATATTGTTCTTTTTTAAAATTATTTATTATGTAAGTAACTAAGAATGAAATATAAATGAACAATTTTAATTAATTACCTAATCTTTGAAAGTTTATGGAAATGTGTTAAAGAGAATCACTGTTATACTATTATATTAGTAGTGCGCAAACATTTGTATTAGAGTGTAAAATGAAAAATATTTTAATCTATAATTTTTAAACATTGTTTATGAATTAAATATTATGCCCTTTCCTGTACAGGTATGTGCACCACTTTAGTTTTTTGAAACAACATATGCCATCATAGAGCAAAAAGAAAATGAAAGAATGAAATATGATAAAATAATTATATAAATAAATAAATATTGAAAAAATTAATTATGAAGACACCTAATGACCTTCCTGCTTCCTCTATTTCTTTATATAATGGCATAATTGATAAACCATTTTTTTTTTTGTATTTAAGAAATATTTAACAAATTAAACCACAAGCATTTTAGGATATATTTTTCAATCAAAGCTTTTTTCCAGAATGATATTTATATCGTTTTTTTTTTTTAATAATTTTTAAAATAATTAACACATATCAATAATCATTGAGAAAATCTAAGAGGGAAATAAAATCGGCAAATAACATTTTTATATAGACTATTAATCTACAATTGTTTATTATATTTTATAATAGGATTTACGGCTTCCATGTCTCCGTACTCGATCAAGTTATATTGCTGGAAAAAAGCATAAGTGGATAAATAGGATAAAAACACAAAGAAAACAATTAAATCGATTGGGATATCTTTGTTGATGTGACCACTTATAAATAAAAACAAAAAATATTTAAATCTGGCGCCACAACTCTTGTGATTATATATATATATATCAATGTAACAATTTGAAGACTGTAAGAAAACAAGTTAAAAAAAAAAGAATTTTTAAATAGCCTATGACATAAAAAAAAAGTTATATTTAATTAAGTAAAATAATATATAAATATTTATACGGATAAATCATGCAAAAAATTTTGATAATATATTCAAAATCAATTTATTTGCCCTGAATCCTTTGTGCTTACCACTTAAAAAAAAGTTTAGTTTAAATAATTTGATTTTTTTTAAATAATTATTATATAATAATAATTTTGAAGTTATATATAAATATATATAATATTAAATGAAATAAGAATGTTTATACTAATATTAAAATAGTACACAAGGTATTAAAATGAGTTATAACTTCGCGCCTAATTTACCATTTGAAAATTATTTTCATAGTAATAGTCTTTTAATAAAATAAACTAATAATTTAATGATTAATTTAAAAAAAAATTATATTATTTTTAATTAATTATCATTCATTGTATAGATTTTTTTTTAGAAATACAAATTTTCATTCTAAGAATTTTATTTTTTTAATTTATTTGAAGTGAAAAAATATTATATATAATTATATAAAAATTATTTTAACAGATATAAATTTTATTTATCTATTTTTTTTAAAGTGAAATATTTTGTTTAAGTTAGAGTAGTTATTTTATTTAGAGTAGTAAATTCACCATTTCTGATAATTAACTTCTTTGATATAATTTAAATACAATCTTATTTTAATTCTTTCTGGCCCCTGCTTCCAACCGAGTAACATCAATTAATCAAAATGGATGACTATTACACATTCGTTGATCCTGATCTTATAGATCCTGTGGATTTAGATGATTGCCAAATAGAAGAATTACGCTCCCTACTTAATCAAATACGTACAGATCTCACGACTCATGACGAATTAGAACCTCTTACAGAATTTTATTGTTCTGAAAATGCAGAAGAAGAAACGGAGAAAGTTGTTAAACCACCTCGAGTTAGAATGCAACCCATTTCTTCTGATGAACCAATTTCTACAACAGAGACAACTGAAATTGAACCCGATTCCTTCTTTACTCAAGGCTTCCCGAATATTAATTTTTATTGCAACCAGTGTCAACGATTCACTAAAGAAGTTTGTTATGAAAAGGTAAGTGAATTTTAATAGCTAATTCCATGTTTTGTTTAAATATGAAAAAATTAGTTAGGCTTAGAGCCAGCAAGGGGGATGGGTCAGAGACGGGGTTCAGGCCTCGCAGCACCATTATTAAAGGAGGCCAGTCTTTACCGACTAGTGAAGTAAACAGAGAGTGGCGAGTGAGTATCTAGCCTAGATACCATATTTGAGCTTGAAGAGTTTTTTCATTTTTGAAAAATTTCGTCCACAGACCAATCAACTGGACTTTTTTTTGGCCTAAAGGAACCTCTAAATGTGTGTTCCATTGAAATCTAGATATAAAATTTTTTTTAAGATCGCAATACTTTCCATATTTCATATTTATAAATTAATTTCCACCAAATCTTATTTCATGTTCTTAAATTGTCAAACATGACACGTGACTATCTATCGCTGGCGTATCCAGCCTTAAATAAATGTAAGGGGGGGGGGGAAGGGGGATGAATCTAATTTATATTTGTTGATATATAAGACATAATATCATATTAATAAACAACAATTAACGCAAGTCGGAAGCAACGATATTTAATATTAAAATTATAATTAGAAAAAAGAATATTGTATGAGTTCGTGCAAATACATATAAATTCACAAAAATTTTAGGGAGATGGGCGATCGTCTGATTCACTCTTTCCAGTGCGAAACTATGTTGGACAATCGATGGCGATATAGTTCAAATAATGTAGCCTAGATAGTAAAATCCAAAACTATCATCATTTTCAAATTTTTACTAAGACTTCAGGAGTTCTTTATTAATGTTTATTTACTGATTTGAATTCGAACCTAAATCATCGCACTGTAATACAGTTTATAGTTTAAATACCCTCGGCAGCCGAAAAAAGCCTTAAAATTGAAAAAAAAAAGCATGGGGGAGTAAGTAATCTCTTTACCCCCCCCCCCTCCCCCCTTGTATACGCCCTTGTTACCTATGAACTCGCAAAAAAAAAACTAGCTATCTTTCACATAATCTCTATAACAGGAGTGGGATAGATTTTTTAAATGAAAGGCCATCATTTTCCAAAATTGTGGAAAGGCCGAACCGATCTTTCAAACCTCTACTTATGAAGTAAAATACTCTAATTTACAATAATTTAATCAGAATCTAACTACATTTTATATCAACACAAAATTTAAAAAAATATAATTATAAAGATAAGAAATAACTTTCCAAAATGTTAGCGAAATGAAAATGTATTTTGAAATATTGAAAAGATTAAATTTTATTTAAATTTTAAATAGATTAAATTTCTCCTATTATTTTAAATATTTTAATTTATATTAATAAATGTTATTTTAATTAAAAATGTTGAATAAAATAGAACAAAAAATCTCCAGCTCCTCTTTATGGTCCCTTCAATTAAACTTTTTCTAAAATTTTAAAAGAATTTATAGTTTCAAGTGTTCATTTTTATTTGCCGAATAGAATTAAATTTTTTAAAGCATTTCTTTCTCTCTTTCTTTCTCAATAAAATATTTATACTAATGAATAAAATGTTTTGCAAACAAAATAAAAAGATATATTACCTTTCATAACGGTTTATTTTTAAACTTTTAAGTTTTTCTCACAATTTTTATCTAAAATCGGATGAAACATTTTAATTATTTAATACACTTCTACTAACTTTTGAAATTGTTCCTTATCCTTTTGAATTCTTCTGTTGAAAATTTGGAAATTTATTTTAAAATTTCAAATGGTATATAATTAAAAGAAAAAAGCGGATCCATATAAATATATATATATATCTTCATATGAAAAAAAAAGTATTAGTATTATTAAAAAAAAAAATATTTTTGACTTGGTCCATACGGAAATATATTACATGTTTTAAGATTCTTTGAGATCAAAAAGACCCTGTGGTGTCCATCTCTCTATGAGCAAAATATCTCAATCGTAAAAACTTTTGAGATTGAAACAAGCTAAGTACCTATTAAGGTACCTATTAAGAAAACGATCCCAATGGAATCATTCAAGAGGAAGTTGTAGTTTTTCAAGGTACTTTTTAGGTATTATATTTTTGGCGATTTTCTCAAAAACGGCTAAAACGATTTTGATTAAAATACATATGTCATATTCCAATGTCTATTCATCGTTATCCACCTCAGAATAGTCTGAGGCCCACTTTACTCATTTACTTACTAAATTGTTCATTAGCAAGAAGGCTAATATGTCAAATATGCCTGTCTATATAGACCAGTCTTATTAATAAAATAACGAAAATTATGGAATATTAGGGCCAGACTAAATAACAATAGAGGTTAGATTCATTCATGAAAAATATTAATAATGAATTCTAATTAATATATTAAATCTCAAATTCATTATTTAATTCGAGATTGGAACTGTTACTAGAAATTGCCGATTATCAATGCCGATTAATCGGCCAAATGACCGAATCCGATTAATTGGGAAAATAATCGATATGGCCGATTACCGATTACTTGCTGATTAATATCCTTTGCTTTTGTTTATTGATTTGAATGGAGATCAGCAATATTCAAGACCTGCTTAAAATAATTTTATTAACAAAGTTGTAACAAAATTAGATTTACGTGTTGATTATCCCTCAGGAGAAAGTCTAGTTTCAGAATATATAAAACAAAAAACTATGTTATGTAAGGAAAAAAATATTGCGCCTCCCTAATGCCTCTCTCTAATAGTTTGATGTTTACCAAAAATCATTCAGATGTTGGCATATAAGTCTAATTTGTGTGCAAAATTTCAACACAATGGATTAATTATTTTTTGAGTTATTTTGAACTAATTGGACGAAAGAAATTACCACAAACATTATTTCAAAAAGTACTTAAATGGACTCAGGAGACCTCAAACACATTTTGATAGCATTAGTTCGAATTCGATTCTTTTTTCTGCGATTACATTAACTTTACCTATCTAACATTAGGTTAGCCTGTAAAGTTAAAAATAAAAGAGCCAAAGTGATATAAAAAATCCACATTAAAAAACATTTTAAATGAAATCTTAAGGATTTATTTTTTCAATTATCATATAAAAACGCTAAATTATATAAATACAAATATTTATTTATCAAGACAAATCATTAAAACTTAATAATTATTTGGGAAATTTAATATTAAAAAAGTATACTTTTTTTTTCTTATTAAAATATTTTGCACTGTATCTTTACATTTTTTATTTTATACAAATTAATAATTAATAAATAATAATAAAAAACCAAAATTACTTAAGGAGAGAAGATTAGATGTTTCCTTTAATATAGGAGGAAAATCAAAATAATATACCACCCAAATAATTTTAACTAGACAGGAATTTATTTAAATTTTTATACAGTGAACTGTTTCTAAAATAAAAAAAAAAAATCAATTTAGAAGAAATTATAAATTTTATTTAAATAAAATATTTTATTTTGAAGGAATAATAAATATAAAAATAATTAATAAATTAACATTTTTTTCAATTTAACTGTCGTTTATTTGTATATAATGGTAGCGGCTCGTGTCTTGATATCGAGGGGTGCTACAAATATTTTAGGATTTCAAAAAGGGACATTAAATTATCATAAAGGAAGGAGGAGGGGGTATAAATAAAACGAAACATTTACTTCTGTTTGATGAATTATTAATTTTGGAGTTGAACGTTCTTTGGTTTTTATTTCTGTTTTTTTCACTCAATATTAATTAAGAAAATTTTATTTTTTTAATATATTCCTCACTAACCCCATTCATCGTAAATGTTTAAAATAATTTTACTGCAATAAAGATCTTCTTTTACAAATATAATACATATATACAAAGTAAAAAAAATACACGGAATAGTTTACAGGAAAAGGAATCTAGAAACTTCGATTATTTACATACTCCCCCCAGGAACAAGTCTGTTCTCTAATGGTATTGATCTAACTATCGAACTCGGTTATAGAACTGCTTAGATTTTTTTCATGCATAGAGAATAGCTTATGAATCTGAGCGAAATTCGCCGAAGTGAGCCAAATAATTTTTATCGGAGCTGACATGCAGCTACAGGTTGACTCCAGGCAGTTTCTTTCGATCGCTCTCAAGAAAATATCAATTACTGTTAAATTATCTTAAAAAAAATGGCTTAATTCCATGTATATATAATAAATATACAAAATAATGAATAATTATAATATTATTGATATTTTCACTCACACATTTAGTAATTTATTTTGTATGGGAATGCTGCAGTGCCGCAGCTCCTATTCACGAGCCACTATATATAATACGTTTTGGCTACTCATTTTAAAAGGTTTCTAATACAAATAAACCACATTTAAATAGAAAAGAGAATCGACAACTGTGAAAGATTCAATTTCAAAATTTTAGACAGTTTCATATTGATTTTCTTTTAAAACAAAATATAAATAAGTAAATAAATAAAAACTCACAATTAATCCAAAAATACAAAAATTAAACCACAAATCTATAAAAAAAAAGAAAAGAAAATTTAACAACATAAAATGAAACAAATCCTAAATTGAATATCTTACCAAGTTGTTTTCTGCAGGTGATAAGTGCAGTCTGTGAAATTATTGTAGGATTTAAATCAAAACCATATGGAAGAACTCCAAAAAAATTGAGCAACAGGAAGTTAATTGCTTGCTAAAACTGTTTTGATTAAAATAAAGGTTTTAGAACTTTATTATCTCTCTGCAGTTACTAAAAAGTAAAAGAAAAAACATTAATTAAATAAATAATATAATAACTATAACTAAATAAATTTTTAATGATTGTTATAATATAAATCGTATAAAAAATTTAAAATCAAAACAATCATCTCGCAATTAGTTATAGTTAGTCTTAATCTTTAAAAAAATTCATTTTAGCCAATTGGTTGTATAATATATATTCAGATATGATAAATTTTTTCATAATTTTTCACTGCATCTTTTTATTTTTCCTCTCTTCCACCCCACCCAGCGCCCGCTCTAGCGGTTAGGTCGCCCCAGACAAAAAGACAAATTGCCGCCCCTTAAGAATATATATATATTTTTTCAATAAAGGTACATATTTTTTTATTTTCAATAAAAAATCAAATCAACGCACTGAAAATTTTTAGC
>JAAAKE020163280.1:0-11885 GCA_010014785.2 Anisolabis maritima
AGTACTGCTTGGCCTTGCTTGACAACAAAGATCTTGGTGGCTGTTGTTCTTCTCTCCGGCCAGGCCCGCCGGCAAAATGATCTTTGAAATTAACTTTAATCTGCTCCAAAATTGTTTGGGCCTCACTTTACATATGTACTCTTTTTTTTTTTTTTTTTTATTTTCTCCTACTCCAAGAATATTGATTAAATATCTTTAAATGTATTAATGATTTTCCACCTCAAAATAGCGTAGGGCCCTCAATTTTGGATTTTAAGTAAGTGCCCCATAAAAAAGAGGAAGACCCATTGCCATAGTAACAAAATATAAATATTTTTAATTCCTATGTTTATTAATAAACGTAATTTAATTAATTTATTTTAAATTTTTTTTTTATAATTTTAATACACACAAAAGATAAATCTCTAAAAATAAAAGCTAAATAAAATTGTGAACCGGCTACCTAGGGGGCCCTAAGCAAAAAATCTGGTGTGACAACGCATCACAGAACTTTCTCTTACCTAAGGTAAGAAAAATTGTGTGATGTGCGGCTGACAAACCTGATTTTTTTTATTAATATTTAGTTAGTGGAAATAGATTTTTTTATACTCTTTAAAAAAGGGTAAAAGTTAGTCATTTTCTAACTTGATTTTCCATAAAATCCTCTCCCGGAAATTAAACCTTTCCTTGTTGTTAATTTATATTTTATTATTCTACTTAATATTCTTTTGAATGATTTTTATATTTTATACCCCTCACTTATAGGAGCAACAGGTTTTTTTTTTTTTTTTTTTTTCAAGAATATAACTTGATTTATATTAATATAATTAACTCAAATTTAAATTTTTTATTTATTCCGGCAATAAGTTCAAAACAAAAAGATTTATTTGCAATAAAAAAAAGTTGACAAATTGTTTGAATTACTAGTCAAACAAAATGGTTTCCTCTATCTATTTGCTTTTTAATTTTATAGAATAAAATACATTAGTTGGTGTAAATTCCCAGTTGGGTAAAAGCCCTCACTCATAATTCCTACCCAGAATTAGATGTCAATGTTGGAGGAATGGAGTCCTCTTAAAATTTCTCATCTGATTTTGACGGATTTAAAAGCATGCTCACTCAAATATATTAATATTCCCATAACCATAGTATTTATATTTCTTTGAAACAGGTTGGCATTTCTTGGTCTTGAGCTATTCTTACTTCTCTGCACCAACAAATTAACAAGTTTTTTTCTCTTTCTCTTCTCTTATTTCTTAATTTCCCCTCTTCTATTTCTTTTATGAACTCTAGTTGGTAAGGTCAGCATAGAAATTATAATAATAATTATTAAGGCTGACAAATTTATTCGTTAAATTACAAATAGACAACTTCAATCGGATAAGGATTAGATTTGGACGCGTGGGTTCCAATCCTGCTGTACTTTATTTCATTTAAGGGATAAATTTTATTTTCTAAAATATTTTTTTTTATTTATTCTCCCGCTGGTCTTATTTAGGGTATCAAAATAATACAATTTTTTTTTTTTTTTTTTTAATTAATGATTTTAAATTTTTTCAAAATGATTAGATAAAGAATGACCGATTCTTGTTTCTTAATGAGTTATTAATATGCTTTATAGTATTTTATAAAAAAAAAAAATCGTTTAGAAATTTTTTAAATCTTTGATCGAATATCCAAAAGGTTGATTTTCAATCTCTGAGATGAAAAAAGAGACCAACAACCCCTCGAACTCTTTTGTATCTAAAATTATAAATAAATTGCTTTTGAAAATGGAAATTATCGCACAAGATAATAACAGAAGGTTTTTGGTGTCAGTGACGTAGGAATGAGAAAGAGGAGGGGATTTCCTCCTCTACTAAAATATCTCAACCCATTTTGGCGGAAATATCGAATTAACATCCCCCCAACCCTGAGGGTCAGCTACAGAGGCGGGACAAAGGCTTTGTACAGAGCTATATAGTAGTAGCCACCCCCACCCCCAACAAACCGCCTCCTTTAAACAATTCATTATGCTAGAGCTGCTAGGGATTCTAGGTGGTGATTTGGTTAAACAATGTACGAGAAGGGTTTGTGAAAGGGTTTGTCTCTCTCTCTCTCTCTACCATTGTATGATGGTGTGGGTGGATGTCAGGGTAGAAATGTCGCGAAATGCGAACACACGCATGCATGAAGGCATGTCGCGATCTGTCCCTTAGGGACACATGATGGAGTTATACTCCCATTGGACCCTCAACCTTAATTAATATGCAAATCTAATAGTGAATGGCTGAAAAACGTTCCCGAGCTGTGATAACTCACTCGGACACAACATTTTAAACGTAGTGTTTCTCTGCTGGATTATTTTCTCTAAATACAATTAACTTCTTTTTTTTTAATTCTTTTTTTTTTTTGGAAAGAATGTCTATGTCAGCTGCTGGATTTAAACGACTAAATCTATATATAAAGCGATCTAAAACAACCCCCAAGCCGCATTTTTCAATTCCACTGTTCTAATTTCGGAATTTAATGTTTGCTTTTCAACCCCTTAATATTTACCGTTGAAAATTTCTTTTTCTTTGTATAAATCAAGTAATATAATACCATGGAAAATTTTTATTTATCTTTTTGGTTTTTTTAATTAAAAAAAAAAAATCAGACTGCCGGAAATAATTTCCATATAATTCGAATTTAACAACTGACACTTATTTAATTAATATGAATAATTTTTCTTTTCGAGTTGGGTAAAACAATACTGCTTTTAGATTTTTAATCACACACAGGGGCAGATTTAAAAGGGGGGAATTTGCTAAAAATATTTTCAAACATCTTGGGTTCAAATCCTGAAGTTGAAAGGTTACTGGATGTATTGATTATGAAGGAAGATGGAGAAAATCCAGCTGCTTTCAGATCAAACAAATTTTAATGCAAATATTTTTGAATTTCTTACGCAATTTATACTCAGTGCAGATAAATTTTTATGTGGACTATTGTCTTTATTATAATTTTATTAATTAATTAATTGTCTTAATTAATAAAATTATAATAAAGACAATAATCCAATTTATCTGGATAGACAAATCAAAAGGTTTGCATTAGAATTTGTTTGCTGGTCTGAAGCTGGTTTTTCTCCATTTTCATCCATAAAACTTATTTATTTAAAACACTTATCCCTCAGAATATATGGATTATACTTGTTGCTGAGAAAATCGTGGCTTTTTTTTATTAAAAACCGTAAATCGAAAACAAAAAATGCGAATTTAATCAGTTATTTATTTGTTTGAATGTAAAATCAGAGTAAAAGTGAGTATAAATTCAATTATCCGAACTATTAGTAACCAGGTGTCGTCTGGAGGTTCCAGGTAATCAAATAATATTTAAAAAAAATATGGAAAATTTTTGAAAAAAGCTGGCCTCTGCATCCGGTTAATTGAGGATCTGGTTTAATGAAGTCCGGATAATCGAGTTTCTATTGTAATATAAAAAACAAAAATAATAATCCATTCATCACTTATAAAAAAACTAAAAAAATTAAAGGACTCTCGTTGCGCATGCGAAGAATTTTGCCCCCTCCATTACCACCTCATTTTTGGATCAGGCTCCGCCCATAGTGTTCTTTTTTAGGTTTTCAACTATATAACTGCAGCAAAAATGTTTATTTATAACAATTTTTATTTTTGAATATAGATATTTGGGTTTAAAGGATTTCTATATCCTGAGGGGCTTTATAAAATACATACTTTTATTTTTTATATTTTGAAATTAGTCATTTTATACTTATTTTTTCATTCATTTATCCCTAATTTATTTATTTATTTATTCATTTATAATAATTTATCATTCTTCTAAAAACAATTTTTTTTTAATAAAATTTTTTTATCAAACTTCTTATTAAATTTCTTATTAAATATGAGAAATTATTTAATTTTAATTTATTTATTCATCATAATTAGAGAAAAAAAATTAAGTGATTATGGTAAATTTATTGTCGAGGTCACCAAAAGGAAAATTTTTTATCTCATTAGTTTTATCTTATTCTCTTTTTCTTTTAATGTTTCGTATCAAATTTTTAAAATTTCACTAATGGGTAAAACATGCGATCATTTATTTTTCTCTTACGCAAATGCTTATTATACTTATCTTTGATGTAAAATGAATATCATGTTATATTTATTTATATCAAAATAATATTATAATGATTTAAAAAAAATCTCTTTAAAGATAGGAAGGACATGTGTTTTTCTAAAATTTTAATTATTTTGATGGGAAATAAGTTTGTTTTCAATATTCAAAATTAATTAGCCAAGTGAAAATAAAGCAGGAATCTTAATTAAAAAACCTTTAAGGGTAAAAGATACAAAATTTTTTTTCAAACAAAAGTTGTTTAAAATAATGTATAGAACAATTTTGTTAATGGGTAATATTTCGCTAAAGTTAATATTTATAGAGATATTTTGATTTTTTCATGTTTTTTTTTTACAAATTATTGTTCTGCTTTTGAGGCCATTTTGATGGGAAAATTTAGACTCCTTCCTTATTTATTTATATTAATTGGTAACCAATATTATATAAATAAGACGAGGCGTTTTTTTTGTTTTTGTTTTTTTAGTTTTTCGCCATATACACTTGCAACGATACACATTTGTTTTAAAACAAATTATCCAGGCATATTTATTTATATCAATTGGTATCCAATCTTCAATCCACTTCGTCGATTGTTGCCATTTTTTTATTTTTTATTTTATTCACTGACGGACTTAGTCATTATTACAATAATTATGAATGATTAAAACAAAACAAAATAATTATAAAAAAATAATAAAATCAACATATAAATAACATTATATAAATTTTACAGTATTATTTTGGTATGTATATTGAGAGAGTTTGATGATTAGGCTGAGAGAAAGGGGGGGTCGGTTTTTAGATATACGCCTCTTTCATTAATATATTTAGGACATTCGATTGCCAAAAGGTGATGTTGCCTTTGGCCCTTGATTAAAAGTTTATATATAAAATTTTGTTTTAATCTGTCAAAAGCTTCCACAATTGAACAGACAGACGAAATTATATTATGAACTGGCTTAGAGAGGGTAAATAAAATATGGAAAGTGTGATCTTGAGCTCTTTAAAGAGAGGGAGGTTATAAAATATGATGTCAAATTCTTACTTTATCAAATTTTATATCTTTTTATTTAGAATAGGCATAATTGATATAACTTTCTTAGTTAATTTTATTAAGAATTTTTTTCATTCTTCTATAAATTTATAAATAAAGGCCTTCCCTTCCAGTTGATTTAATTAAAGAGCAAATGGCTTTGCTCTGTCGATAAGACACGACTTTTCGAATAGAAAAACGCAACTCGCGTTCAACTCTTAACTTAACTACTAGTTGCTTCCAACTGAAATCGATCACTCTTCACTCTCTTCTACTTAAAAACTATTAGCTTTGATGTGCTTTTAATCATTTAATTCGATTACCTTTCTCATTCAAACATGGTTTTTCAAATTTATATCTCTACAACATTTAATTTAGCGCTTGTAATTTCTTTGATTTCTCCCGACTTTAATATCATTTTAATCATATTTTTATAATTGAGATATATATATAATGATTATAATTTATAACACCAATTTTCTTATGAAAAAAATTGACTTGGCATTTTGGTAGAAATTGCATTAAACATCTAATTTTTTAAAGCCCTTGT
Source organism: Anisolabis maritima (assembly GCA_010014785.2). Classification (NCBI taxonomy): domain Eukaryota; kingdom Metazoa; phylum Arthropoda; class Insecta; order Dermaptera; family Anisolabididae; genus Anisolabis; species Anisolabis maritima. Next base: position 5,667 of record JAAAKE020163280.1, read on the forward strand.
CCCTTGGAGATAGACGTCTCGCTTCATGTAAGATCAGCGGTTCGCTCCCCCGTTGGCGTCTTGGATAACGGATTTACATTACCATAAAAACCAATTGTGAATGCATTCTCAGCCAAAGTTAAAATTATTTTTTAACTAACTTCAGCCAGAACATTAACTTTTTATTATAAATAATTTTGACTACTAATTAATATAAATAAATAAATATATAGTTTAAAAGATTTAAAAAAATTTTTTTTTTTTAAATAACTTTAAAAGCCAAGGATGAGGGTTCGGATCTCAGGCAGCCCAATGAAATTTTTTCATTCTTATAATTATAAAAAGAATATGTTTATAATTTATTACTCAATTTCTAGCTTTAATAAGAAATTGAAGAAACGATTGATTAATTTGCTCTCTCTTTCGTAAATATTTTCCATTTCAATTTATTAACCCCATCCTTTCATTACGAATCTAAATTAAGACATTAAATACCCTCTCTATATTTTTCCTCTCTAAGCGCGTTTTATCGGTCTCTGATTGCATGACTTGGACCAACTGGTATCACTTTACATTATTAATACCATTTAAGAAAAAAGGGAAACCATTTAACTGGAAGAGGATTACGCCATTTTCATTCGATTTCGAAATACTTTTCTACGAAGGATTTTTTTTTTATTACAATCGAAAGTACATATTTATTTAAGAGATTCGCTACTAATAGTTTATGAATTAGTCATCTTTCAATACATTCGCTTAAATTAGATTCTATTTGACTGACATGTAAACAGAATCTTTCAATCGATAGTAAAAACAAATTATACTAAATTTATTTTTATTATTAAGCAACCGAATAATGGAGAAGATGGAGTAAATGTTTTTTTTTTCTGAGCCTAAAAGGTCCTTAAAATCAACTTCTCAAAATTCCTCCTAGATTCCAAAGAAAGCTGGAGATCTACTAAGGAAATCTTACTTAAGAGGAATTTTATTATGCAGAATTAGTTTCGCAGTCCGCCTTATGAGGGCTACTCAGCTACTTGACAGACTTCGCTTATATGGAAAATTTTCTTCCCAATTTTTTTTTCTTTGCTTTCCGAACCACTGACTCGTGAAAGATCGTGAAAGCGAGACTTATTGTTTTTTCTTTTATTGAATTAATATTCTTTGTTAATTAATGTTTTATTTTCATTATTGCCTACATTGTTGTTATACTATATTCTGTAATAATGCTTTTTTTATTATTAACGTATCGTTATGATGTAGTCAATCTTCAATTTATAAAATAGTGACTATCTGGTAAGTAGGATGGGAGAGAGATGAATTCAACTACCGATTCATAATTTTATTTTTGCAAAATTGCTGAAGACGTTTACTTAAAATTACCTCTAATAGGTGATCTCTTCTATTACTTGGCAATTACGAAAAAGATTAAACTCTAAATGCTTTGAAATAGGCCTGGCTGGCTGACGTCCCGATCTCATCTCTAGATGAGGTTTAGAATTTTTCATCATTCTCTCGTGTATCAAAATTATTTTTTTAATTAATTTTTCCAATTTAAGTAAATAGTATCGAATAATATCTTGCAATATAACTTTGGAAATATTCTATGGAAAAAATTAAAAAATAACATTGTTTAAAACGGCGTAAATCTAAATCTGCTCTTGTAAATTAATTGGAATTCTCAAAAAAAAAAAAAAAAAAATCGCTAAAATTTAATTATTTCTATTCATTTATAGAAACACGAAATGTTCTGATTTTATAAAAAGGCATTAATTTTTTTTTTCCTCTTTTTATACACACATGGAAAATTATAATGAAAAATGTTTGTTCGTTTTTTTTTTAACCTGTATAAGTTAAATCAGCCGATTAACTTAATTAAAATTTGTATACTTTATTCGCTTGTATATTTCCGTAATGTAATGTAATATAATGACTAACTTTGTTTGATCGTTTTAATTCATTTTCGGCAAAAAGCTGCCAGTTGCATAAAATAACCGACCGACCAACACAACTCTCTTTTTCGCAACGAGATATAATTTGTGGATTGCAACTCATTCAGTTGTATATATGAACGAACGCTCTTTCCATTTTCATATTCATTTCAATTCGGCAAAACTTTTTTATTAGAGCTTTCAACTTTACTAAACATTTTAAATTATTATACTTTCCCCCCCTCTCTCTCTCTCTTTCGTTTCACTTTATTATAAAAACTATATATTTTTTATTTCTAACTTAACAAAATTAATTAATATATTTCAATTTTGAAAATTTCATAGGATGATAATTGAAATCTTTATTTAAACTTTTTTATTATAAACCAAATAACTTTTCGAACATTTTTTTAATTTGATAACTTTTAGAAATTCAATCGGATCAAAATCCCCACCAACCAATGAAATAGTAAAACATGTGATAGTTTGAAAAAGTTTCCAACAATGGATTTTTTTTTATATTAGAGGTCTAAAAAAAAAAAAATATTGCCTGGTTGAAATCTTAAAATATTTCATTTTTAGTAGTGATCTATATTTATAAAAAGGAATAACATATTTCAAATTATTCCCGGGACGATCGAGAGACAATCGATGGTAAGGAAATGGTGGAGACAGCCCCCTCTAAAGAATCGAGCTGGCGGAGCACAGCGGGGAAATAATAAGCGCGGTGTAATCTCTCCTTTTGATTGGCTGATCGGACCTTGTTAGACTTTTGGTAGGAGAAACTTTTTACTGGTAAAAGGTGCTAAGTTTATACGTTAAAACTTCCACTTCTCCGCTTGGGTTCGACTCCCGCGAGGGTCTCATTTTTTCAATTTACGGAAAACATCCTAAGATCGCGAAATTGATATTTTCCAAATTTTAGGGAAAATTGTTCTCAATCCGTTGTATATCTATCTTTCAGCAATCAAAATAATTTTTTTTTACAAATTTTTTATTAACATTTATCAATTATTAATTGGCTATTTTTTACTTCTTTAAACAATAAACTTTTCGATTAGGATAAGAATTGAAGATTTAAAGTCACTTTTTTTAATGAAGTGATGTGTATTTTCAGAGAATTGTTAGTCACCTTAAAGCCAGTGTTCTAATGATTTTTTTTAATATAAAATCTATTTGATCACATCCATTTTAATAAGCCTAAATCACCACTCTAATTAATCTCTTAATAATTTTAAATGACTCCTCTGCAACTGACCAGAGTTAGGCTTTCAGTTTCTGAAATTTTCCATGTTATAATATGATTATTATATATTAAGATGGACAGTTGATGATTGATCACTCGGTCAACTCGGTTAAATTAAATATTTGGTTTTCTAACTTGGCGAAGCCATTATAAATATTAGGCCTTTATTTCTACAACGAATACAAAAGTTATTGAGAGAAGGATTGGAACTTAGGATTTAAATTTATCGATGAACGGAATGGTTTATTTTTATGTGCCTTCCTTTTGATCATTTCAAATGCGTTATTTAATTGAAATTTTAAGTGAGTAAAAATCTCTATCACTTGGATTGGCAATATTACGATATTACTTCAACTCTCTTTATAAAAATCTACAAATGTATTAGAAAACTTTCCCGTCTTTTTAATTTTTAAATATTCATTTTTAAAATCCCCTTTCAAAGGATTACTATTACTAGGATGTTGACTGTTTTTATATATATATATTTCAAAATTTGTAGGAGTGTTGGCCACCTTTAAATGCTCCATTGCCCATTGTAATTATAATTTTTTTGTTCATGGGGAAAAATTTAACGATAATCGGAAGGATTGAATTTTAATATATATGCGTCTCAAACGAAATTGGTGTTTAGCTAATTAGAAAATGAATCGATAAATTAAATATTTTTTACTCCTGGGCTCACACTTGGTGAATTCGTGGATGGCGACCAGGAGTTGTCCAAGCTAAGGCTGGCTTTTTTTCTTTTTCCTCTATGCCAGCCTTCCTCCTTCTCTTCCCCTCGAGGAGTTTAAGGCTTTTTTCATTTGCATCTTTTTCTATTGTGCCTACCCTGCATTGGAATTGATATATGAAATATATGATAAATTTTATTTGTTTACTTTTTGGGTTTTAAAAAGTTCATTTAATAATCTCAAAAAATTGAAATTATATATTTTTATAACGATTGTTATTTTGAGAAGCATACTTGTAAGCATTTCCTTATATACCTCAGTGAGTTGGGAAATATAAATTACTTATATGTAGCCAGAAAAATAATTATAAGACCTTTATTTCTATTTCTTGCCTTTCTTGTTTTGATTATTGGCAACTTTTTGATTTAAAATTTAAAAACTTCGGACATAGCAGTGACATTAGCCTGTATATTATCTTCAGAAATTTTTTTTTCTTTATTCATTTTCTAATTTCTTAATTACTTTTTTTATATTTTTCATGATGAATTATGTCGAAATATTTGCATGACTGAGGATCATCTCATGCTACAAAATCATTTTTCCTTCTCTATAATATTGATTTCGATCGATGGATAAATTGATAAAGAAACTTGCACTTTGTTTGTAGGACGGAACGAGCTGATCGCACGGTACATTAAACTGAGGACCGGCAAGACACGAACCCGGAAGCAGGTGTCTTCGCACATTCAGGTGTTAGCGAGGCGGAAACTGCGCGAGATCCAGGCTAAACTCAAGGTGGTGAGTAGGCGCTGTTTGCACAGCGCCCTCCTTATTCGCATCCCCTTCCTTCATCCTTTAATCATCTACTATTATTGTAGTAATCTTTTTAAAAGTTTCAATTAATTCTAATGGTTTAAATTTAAAACAAACTTTTCTTTTAATTATTTTAACATTAGAAAACAATTTAACGGCTTTTTCATGAAATTCTCAATAAATTCTGAAATAGACAATCCCTTATCTCCGGATTGATATTTTTTATTATAGTCTTTTTCGGCATCTGAGGTAATTTAGATTCCGTCCTTATTTATTTGAAGCCAATATAATATAAATAAATTTTTGTCGCTCAGCGAACTTCTTTGGTGTGCCCTCTACCTCTGCACCAAGGGACAGTTCGGATTGATAATACTAGCTATTTATACGGCCTATACTAAACCACAAGATAGTAAATTTCTTAGACTTTTCCATTGGATTAATTTGCTATCTTTTTTTTTATGATGGTTAGAATCTTATCTGCAGATCATATAATTAATTAAACATGATAGCCTTTTTGTTGTTTAAATTATTTATTTCTTTCTCTTATATATGTAATATTTAGTGAGTGAGAAAGTATTGCGATCGCAAAAAAAATCGATGTCAAGATTTCAACGGAAATACACGGTTTGAGGTCCTCTAGTCTAAATGATCTGATTGTGTGTGTACAAGATATGTCAAAAACGAAAAGAGGCTCGAGGCTGAAATTTTATATTTAAGCTAGGTTGCATGCTCCTTGAACCTTTTGAATAAAATCGGCCAACTGCGCATTTCATGGTCCTCTCTGGCAGATCTAGAACAATGAATCGAAAACGTTCCAACGGACAGGGTTCGGATTAATATTCTCTTGATAATTGTTTTGTTTTTTTAATTTAAAAAGCTAGGAATTTTTTAAAATCTCTAGAGGAAAAAAAAATTAAAATTCTTGTTAAAAAAAGATAGGTCTCGAAAAAATTTTGTTTTTTTCCCCACTATTTTTTTTTTTTTTTTGCTTTTTGTCTCTTCTGTATTATAATAAAATAATAAGGCCTAAAAAATACAACAGTGGGACTTATTAATGCAATTGTAGAGTTTAAGGGGAGTTTTAATTACATAAAATCATTTTTTATAGAAATATAATTTACTCCCTCTCGAAACATTTTTTCATTTTTTTTTTCAATAAACATCTATAGATTAGGGATAGCTAATGGGGCTCAAGCGCTCCTTCCCCTTAGTCACTTTTTTATTATTTATTTGAAATATTAAATAGATAATAAAATAAATACCAATTGCCGACGAATTATTTTGCTCAAATTAATAAATGAAGATATTATATTGATTTTTTTTAGTCAGGAGACCTTATTTGAAATGAAATTAAAAAAAAAAATCATACTACACTTTCCTATATAAAACCCATCGGGTTTAGAAAAGTAAAAAGAACATTAAAATTGTGTGCTAAATCTAAATTTTCGTTTCATTTAATTCTATCTAGAACTTGGCTAAATAGTCACCTTTGAGAGAATTCGGTGTAAATTAGCTTAATGGAAAAGAAATTGAGAGGAATTTGATTAAGACGCTGTGCTTAGAATAAGGGAAATAAAGA
>JAAAKE020163291.1:0-11883 GCA_010014785.2 Anisolabis maritima
TCCGTACACGTAAGCACCTCGGGTAAATAAACGGGGACCCCGGTAGGTGGGCCTATACGGTCCAAATGAAATGAAAAGAATGAGATATGATATTGAAAAAAAGATGAAAGGCGTCTCACTCTCAAAATAATCACCTTATTTGGCCATTAAGAGCCAAATTAATAAAAAAAAAGTAGTTCATATCTTAACTCTGCATAAAAAAAAGGACAAAGTGAAAATTCCTAATGATTCTGTGTCGAATGCTTCGCTATACATTTGGACTTTTGCTATTCGACATCCGCCATCTTATTTTTCTCATTCCTTCCTCCTTATTCATTTCCTTTCTTTATCTCCCCTATTTCTCCCCCCCCCCCCTCTATTCTATTTATTTATTTTTCTTTTTCTTTTTCTCTCCTTCCATCAGGTCGGTGTTAACGTAAACAAATCGCTTACGATTCCTATTATTTCATATAAATTAATATCGATCACCCCCCCCCCCCCCCCTCCTCTCTCAGAAGAAGATGAAATTTTTATTTATTTTGTGAAGGATATTTACCTCGGAAATAAATTTTTTTAAATTTCATTGGACCTGTAAACTAAATTCCTCACTCTCTTATCGTATTGACCCTTCCGTTGGAATAATTTAATCCCCACAATCGTTATTATTATATCATATATTGAGGGATTGTTGTATCTTGAATTTAATATTCCGTTTTTGTCATTCTTTACCTGGACCTTTTTTTGTTTCTTGAAATTAGGATCTTATTTCTTTGTTTTTTCCATGTCAAATATCTTATCTCAAGAAGCATTTTAGTTTTAACAATAATATTATGTAATTTTAATTAACAATAGTCTATTATTAGCAAATAATATCAACTCAATTTTTTTTATTTGTATTGCTAGTTGATAAAGAAAAATAGAGTTGGCCGGAGTCTTAATTAAATAAGCCGGGTGAGCGAGTAAGAGTAAGCAAGTACCTCCAGTAAACACAAACTAACTTACTCCATCTCTGTCTGTCTTGCTTGCTTTGCTTACTGCTTAACTCAATAAACCATGCTCTCTTAAATTCTTAATAGTCCTTTCTAACAAGCAAGAAGACAAGACATTTGAAAAATCTCTCTTAAAGGAAAAGTGGATTTCCAATTTCAAGAGGAGGAATTTCTTATTAATAACTAACAATCTAGAAACAATGAGACAGCATAAAAATCTAGAGAGAAAGATGGCGAAAATGATGAAATGTCATAGAACATCTCAATAATAATAATAACTCTTCTTAAAGCCGTGTTTCTCAATCTTTTTTTAAAATTACAATAGTGATGAACGAAGAAAGAAATACTGTTGCGGTCCTTGAACCTTTACCACCCTAACTACTGTTTTTAAATTGGTTTTTCAATATGAGTCCCTTGAACTTCAGATTACTTTGCTACTTTAAGGTTATGGATAGAGTAGAGGTAGTTTTCTAATGCACCACAAATATATCCAATATTTGGTATTACTCTCAAAGTTGCGAACTTTTCAAATTACCGAGCAAGTGCTCCTATAACACGATCATTATGGTATCCGAACCTCGTTTCCAGCCAACTCTCTAAAACCTTTAAACATAATAGTTCATTTATGAAATTAAAATACATAAACACTCAATAAATTAATTGTTATTAAATAAATAAATAATTATTTTTACAATTATATGTACCATCAACTGAACAATACCTGAATATTAAGTTTTTATTATAAATAATAGCTCTAGTTAGGTTTATAGCAATCATTCCAATTGGAATCCAATGGATCATAGAATAATTTTTCTATTTTTAATTTTATTTACTATTATTCTCCTTTCTTTCTATATATATGTTCTGGAAGGTTGCCGCAGTTGGATATATGTAGAATAATGTTTTTTCTAAAATGAGAGCCGAAACATCAACGCGGACCATATATGTATGGAATAATGTTTTCCCGGGTTGGCCCGCGTTGATTGTTGAGATGAGACTCGACGTTTCGGCTTTCCTCCTGGAGCCATTTTCAAGAGTTTTGTTTTAGTAAGTGATGGTGGAGGTGGTTTGTTTCTGTTTTCGGGGTCGCAATCTTGCTAGTCCCCAAGTTTGGTCGATGGATGTGGATGTGAATGTGGCGGTGGTTTGGATTTCGCTCTGAGGTCCAGAGCGGGTTTGGTTGGGCGTTGTGTTGTTAGTGATTTCTTTGGGTTGACTTCGAGGCCTCAATCTGCCTACTCCTGTGTATGTGGATGTTTCTGAGGCTTGTGCTGGTCTCTGTATTCTCTGTGGTTGTTTGGATTGTTTTTTAGGAAGTGTTTGGTTGGATGGTGTGGTGACGGTTATCGCTTCGGCGACGGTTATTGGTTGGCTCGGATTCGGGGCCTCAATCTGCCTATTCCCCGGGTAGTGGTGTTGCTTGGTCGCTCGTTCGAGCTCAAGTGTCTGGTTGTTGAGTGAGTCACTCTCCTTATAAGCTCTGTAGAAGGAGTGGAGGGGGTTCGGGTCTGGTCGGCTTTATTCGGGTGTATTCATTCGGAGGCCAACAGTCGTCCGTCCGTTGGAAGTGCTCGGGTCCGGTTGACTTTGACGGAATTTGTTCTGAAATTAACGGTTTCCAAGCCGTTAAGTGCGTCATCCCTCTTGTTGAGACATGTAGGTCGTTTTTCTATCTCGATGGCTTCTCATATGATATGGGTGTTGTAATTGTCTATGGATGCTAGTGTCTTACAGTGTTCGAAGTCCATGTTGTGTCCTGTTTCAATGTGGTGTTTAACGATGGCTGATTTTGGGTCGAAGTTTCTTAATGATATCTTATGTTCGTAGAACCTAAATTGGACACGTCTGTTTGTTTGGCCTATGTAAGAACGATGGCATTTGAAACATGGTATTCCGTAGACTCCGGGGGCTTCATTTGAGATTATGTCTTTAGGGTTTCTGAGTAAATTTGAGAGTTTTTGGTGAGTGGTGAAGATCGGCTTTATATCTTTCTTTTGTAGAATATGGCCGATTTTGTCTGTGACGCCTTTGATGTATGGTAGCATTGCTTGACCCGGGAAAATATTATTCCATATACAACCAATCGTGAAAACTTTCCAGAACATATATATATAATAGCGGTCCGTCTGTCCGTCTGTCCTTACACCCTTATAGGGGACATTAGTGATAGTCCAGGAAAAATAGGCGGGTCACCCAATACCCTTGTGGGAGCGAAGGTCCCTGAAGAAGGGCTGAACAACGAGTCTCTTATATGTAATAAGAATATTGTAAATATTATATAAAAATACAAAAACAGTATCAAAAGAAGAAAGAGAGAGAGCTTGAGTGATATGCCTGTAAGCCTTTAAGAGGGAAAATCCCTTCATATACCAAATAAGAGCAAAAAAGAAAAGACAGATGGCTGACATACGTCGACGGACGATACAACTTTAAAGATATATCATTAAAATGTTACTTATAAAGACCAATACAATCGTCATATATGTCAAAAATTATGATTTCAAAAACAATTTTTTTTTTAAATTAAAGAAAATGGAAATCTTTTATTAATAAAACTTTTTCCACTATAGAATATTATATCAACTGAAGATGATAACCCTCATCACAGGAATTAAAGATTTTCAATAGTGATAAAGTAACAAGCCAAGGAATCCCAATTTCCAATGAAAATTCATTTATTTTTTCAATAATTTGATTAGGTTGGAGTTTTTTTTTTTTTGCAAGAATTTGATAGAAAAACAAATGTATGTTATAAAAATATTTTTATTTACGCTTTAATGACGTTTCGACAGCAGTTCTGTGAAACATTAAAAGTAACATAGTCAAAAATATTTGATACAAAATATATTATAATAAATACATTTTTTTTTTTAATTTTCAGTTATGGCTAAAACGATTCAGCTCTCCTTATTTAAAATACCATGAAAAATTAAAAAATATACAATTAAAAAAAATAACATTATAAAATATAAAGGAACAACTATTACAAAGAAAACATAAAATCCTGTGAGATTTAATTTATAATTTTAATAATTGATTAATTACCACTAGCAAAAAATCTGACAGCACATATCACATTTCTTTACCTTAGGTAAGAGAAAGTTGTGTGATGTTCGGCCGTCACACCAGATTTTTTAATTTTGTATTAGTGCCATCTATTTTTTTTTACTTTTTACATATTTATTTTCAAGAGATATTTTGCCCCAAAATATTATTAATTAGACGGCCACATATTAAAAACTTTTTTATATTACTGTACATATTAATTATCAGGTCACCAGACTCATGACGTAATTTCAAAATATAATCTAGTTTTAATTAGTGGAAAAAAAATATATATATAAAAAAGGATTAAAGTTAGACTTCGCTCTCCCTCTCTCACTCTCTTTTTAAATATTAATTAAAAATATCCATCTGTATCTCTGCATCTCCTCTTGGTGAAAGATTCAACCAATAATCATCATCATCAGTTCAAAAGCCTCTATTTTTTAAAATTAATTTCTGTCACAAGACTTTCCTATATCGATGCTGGATAAAAAATCAAAATATCGAGTGAAAAACACACATACAGATAGACAGACAATTTTGCGGAAACTTTTTATTTATTTTTTTTTTTTTTTTGTACTCATAGAGGACTTCCAAACCTGTATTTCCGTTCAAATCTTAAAAACAACGAATATTATTAATGGATAGATGAGAGAAATCAATCAACCAAATATAAGGACTACATTAAATCATTTATTTGCAAATATTTCGGTCATCTTTAGTGTAAGTTATGATTGGTCTTGGTCTAATAAAAAAGTATATGTTGAAGCGAGACGCAAACGTTTACAAATAAATTGTCCTTCCATTGATTGATTTCTCTTATCAACAGGAAGGAGAAAATTAAATAAAAACAATCGCTTAATTTTTTTTTCAATTGTCGACATTCCTAGCCCTTCCTCAGGATAATTACATGTTATAAAATACAGATGGGGAGTAATTTTATTCGATATTACAGGCTCTCATTTACGCTTGTACACACACTATATCTTTATCTTATTACAATTGTTAAAAAACATATATAACATAACAGGAAGCCCATAATTTATGCTCGAAATATCGACAATTACAAATTGTTTTATTTAATTTTCTCCTAGTTGGGTTTTCTTTCTAGCAGATCTAAATTAGACAGCCACATCTCATCACCTTCAGCAAATTTATTGGACAAAGATCATATATTGTCTGGCGATAAACCGGCCCAAATATATATTTATTAAAGGTGGTCTTTAGATCCTCTCTAGCATCAATATTAACGTTTCCAATATATTATTAATGACTAGCTAATATTCTTTTTTTTGATTAATTTACGGTTTTTTTTTTTTTTTTGTTTTTTTTTTTTTAATAATAAATAATAATGATCAAGAGGGATCAGCATCTGAATGTGTGTGACCGTCTCGTCGTCTCTTCTTTTTTCCCTTTTGGTATTCGAATCAGAGAGAGAAAAGGGCAAAGGCCATTATGGGGTCTCTAAAAGCGCCTCCTTTTCTTTTATACGTAGCTACGCTATATACGTACGTAGCCTATATTCCTCTTCTTCTTCTCGTTCGGCCAGTAGGCAAGCAGACAACGAATGGAATGGCTAACGATCTCAAAGGGAGGGAGGATTTAGCTGATCAAGCTTATCCAGCACCTTGACTTTTGACTTGAACTGATAACAAGCAAAATGATGATGGTTGACGTCAGGTGAGAGTGAGTGTAAAAGAATAAAATTGTATTATTATAATTAAAGAAGATTCAAAAATGTTTTTTTAGTCTTTTCTCCATCTGTGACCAAATAGTCTTTTTTAACGTTACATGTATATATTTATTAAGGTATTACAGATCATCCAGGCATATTTATTTACATAATTTGGTATTATTATTAACACAAGTAGGAGAAATTTAACCTATCTACTTGTACCAACAAATTTCTTAAAATCTTTATGTATAATAGTGGAGTGTCCGTTTGTCTGTCTGTCACGCTCTATTTGAGCAACTTCTCGATGGAATTTTGAAATTAAATTTTGCACCCTTATAGTTCATATTAGTAAAAAATAGTTGGATTCCCAAATGGGAAAAAAATTTTCTATCCAATATTTTCCTATTTTTTCCTTACGAAAAATCAAAGCTAATAAATTGGTAATAGTGAGGAGGCAGTGGTTAAGAGCTGCGGATTACAGATCTTGAGTTGCAAAACAACTCGGGTTCTTGTTCCACTTGCCGTAAAAAATTATTTCATTTTCAGTCAGAAGTCTCCTACTAGGGTAGGAAAAGTTGGGAGATAATTTAAACCCCAGTAACATAGTTAATGACATAAAGGGCCCACTTGAGTCGTCTAAGTGCCTGAATCTACCAAATTTAATGCCGATTCCACCCTATATCAATCTATCCACCCATTGTTAATAATAAAAAAAATTAAATGAAAAGACATACAAATTGCTAAGAGTGGGGCTATATGAATGAATTATGAAATTAAATCAAAATTTTTATTTTTTATTAATTAACAATATTTAAATAAAATGGAGGGTTTGCAGGATGAAATAAAAAAAATTTTATTTCTTCTTTTGGGATGTAATAATAATATATAACAATGTATTATCTATATATATATTACTATTACCATATATTCCATCTGTACACAAAATTTAACAACTTATTTGTCCTAAAGAAGGAAGTGATGATCTTGAATCCACCGAAAGACAAATAAAATATGTTTTTATTTACCGTAATTCTTTTGCTTCCTGTAAACTCAACATTTTATTTAAATACCAACAGCCATTTAACGAAATTATCTTCAAATAATAATTAAATTCCATCAATTAAAAACAATTAATTTCCTTTATTAAACAATATACTATAATCAATTATTATATATTTAAAAATTCCTAATTACATAAACGACTATCGTTGATATTCATTAGAGTGAGAGTATTTCTGTACTGATCAAGTCTGCTAATAGCTGGGCGGTGGGAGGGAACTAGCTTAGGATATCAATTGAGATGAAAGATGATTAAGAAGAGGTGCAGGGTCCGGGCCGTATTTGGAAAAATTAAATACAAAAGAGGGTGGTTTCTTCTGGGTTTAATTTTTTTTCACATCTTGAGGATTCTTACTCCTCTCAAATGACGTCACTGGTTTTTAGTCGAGCCAATTTTCTTTAGTGATATTCATATATATTTTTTTAGAGACTGGTTGCATAAAAAGTACGTATTTGATTTCCTCTATTCTTGGTTTCGTCACACAAAGCCTGGAGCTAGGCAACCTAAACTCATTTCTGTTTACCTGGTTGCCAACTATGGAATTGCAGGGGTTACCATGAAAAATTAGTTTTTCTATAAAACTCTTAGAAAAAAAAGCGAGAAAGGCCGTGAAATAAATAGGGGAATCTATATACAAGACAATTTTTGATACGATATATTTTATTTTGCCCTATTATTCATATTATTCTACGTTTCGGGGCTTATACGCCTCCCTTCTGTTTAGATGCTGAGCTCGCCGAAGCTGGGCGGCGCAACTAGTTTATTCATTTAATAAATAAAGTTTATTTTCCAAAGTATTTTTTGGCATCTAGACTTCGTACTTATTTATTTAAATTAATATAAATACGAACTACTGACCTAATTTTTTTAATTATTTATAATATGTGGCCAAAGTGAACAGAAGATTTTTGTTTACAAGCAAGATCAAACTAACCCTGGATATAAATTTATTTGTTAATATTAGAAAAGTTAATTAGAAAAAGTTTTTTAAAAAATTGGTCTTTATTTTATATTGAATCGAAGAGACGAATCTTTTCTAATAATAATTCTAATAATAATAATATATATAATGTTATATACAAATAAATAAAAAAACTAATCTAAATGTTAATGTGTGTGTTCGACTTGTATTAAAATGGAAAAATGGATGTTGAAGATTTTTTTTTTTTTTTCAATTTTTAATGTTCTTTTCGACTTCTGAAGTCTGAATATTCAAATTATATTTGATGAAAAATCAGATTTCCGACTGGCGTTCAACAGCCTTGTTCCTTGGGGTCATTCCTCTGAAGTTCAGCCTTGTTCAACCTTGATCCACTGATATTGAAGTTTAAATATTATGTTTTATGTTTATGTACATAAACTTCATTTAGGTAGAAAAAAAAAAAAAAAAAACGTTAAAATCTCGACATCGATATTTTTTGCGATCGCAATACTTTCTCACCATATATTACAGGTAAGAGAAAGTAAAAAATCAAAGCAAAAAAAAAAAAAAAAAAAGATTTTTTTATATCTATTTCCAAAACAACATGAATTTTTTTTTTAGAATTTTATTTCTCTCTTCTCTTTTGTGTATATATTTTTTTTTTTTTCTATTTTATAATTAAATTATAGTATGTCAGCTATGATGATGTCAATCCTTTTTTTTCAAATATAATTTAAAAAAAAAAAAAAAAAAAAAAAAACTAAAAACACAGCAGAGAGAGCTAAATGTTGATGATGTCATTTAGTCTTCTCTAAATCGAAATTTTCAATTTTTTTTTTAAACTCCAATATGTTGTTGGTGTTGTTGTTGTTGTGGTCATCACATAAACATTTGCCTACAAAAAACTACAGTTTAACGATGTTTAGTAAAAAAAAAATATATTTTCAAATTATCGATTCTATCTATTAGAGAATGTGTGTGTGTGTGTTCCTCCTCCCCTTTAGCAGTGAGAGGGAGGGAGTTAAATATATATAATCAAGATGGAAAATTGAAGATAACGAGAAAGAGAGAGTTTCTCCTAACTGATTTGTATGCATCGCATGAAGCAACAATTGAAGTACTAATACATTCCCAGTGAGGAGAGAAAAAAAGAAAAGAATTAACTACAACATATTTTTTAATGTTTCATTAAAAGATTGAATTGAGACGTTTTATGAATTCTAAATAAAATCAAAGAAAGAGAGAGGAGAGAGACACTCGGTGTAGACAAACAATAGGACGATAATTCCACTCTCTTCTTTTCTTTTAATTAAATATCATTTGACTAATAAATAGAAAATAAAAAATAAACACTAGTTTTCAAGAAGCCATCACAATGTGTTGAACTAGAACGTGTATGTTATATTTTTTTTATAAGTCCTTTCGGTATCTGAGGCTATTTTGACTCTATTCTTATTTACAAGGGAAGAAACCCAGTAGCTATAACAGCAAGACACAATACCAACAAAACAAAATACCTACCAAGTTTCGACCTTCGATATTTCGTATTACCCTCGGAGCACAAATGAATATTGTCAACGAAAAAAAGACTTCATGGAGCGTAAGAATCTGGGCTCACTAAGTTTCGGGTCTTGAATAGCATAGGAACAGAATACAAAAAAAAATAATTAAAAAATTATCCCAAATGAATTATTCGTTTATGAGGAGATGCTTGACAAACATATAACAAATTTCTACTTTGATTTTCATACAATTGTATACAGTAGATACTGTGGCGACTTAATTAAAAAGACGAGTCTTTTGGCACAAATTATTTCTCTATAATAAATATGTAAAAAGTAGTAAGATGAAAAACTAATAAATAATAAATGAAATATATAAAAGAGCTTAAAATAAATTAATTGTAAATACATTTTTAAATTTTATACATATTGTAAACATGCATTTTATTATTTTAAATAATATTAATAAATAATAAATTAATAAAGCCCAGAAATTACTTAGCTCAAGAACAATAGAAAAAAATGATCTCACCAATTTTATATATTAAAAATTCAAAACAAATACACCCCTCTCGACGTGAGTGAATCATTAACCTAAGGCGGGTCTCTAGTCATTCGGTCTGCCCTTTAAGTTCAAGAGTAACAGTCCCCAACCCCGGAAGACCATCCCTTTGTTAGAGGAGACGGGGCTCTAGGCATGCCCTCTAAAATAGGGGTTTCTTCCCTAAAACCTCAATTTCTAAATTTTAACTTCAACTAATGAATTTTTATTTTTCTTATCAAAAGTTTCCCACAAAGCTACCGTTAATTTAATTATCTAATCTCTTTCTTTTATTTCTCGTAATTATAAAATTTTAATTGTTAACTAAATGTTTAAAATTTTCCACCACTTGTTGGCTGCGGAATTTCTCACTTAGCTGGCAAGAGCAGCTCTTGTGCAGATTCATCTTAAAATATTCTTTAATGTATCATCTCTGTATGACCACAATTTTTTTGTTGAATTAGTATTTGGATTAAGCATCAAAAATGGAGTATAAATGGCAATAGATTCGGATACCAACATCTATAAATCCACATTATTATTTAGAAAGCGTTATGAGTGAAAGGAGAAATACTGCAACCCTTGTGCAGGTTCAAGTTCGTTGCAGCAATGCAGCTTTACGCATCCCCCCATCTGAAACTATTCTTGACCGATTTTCAATTTATCTAGATATTTTCGATTCATTTGAATGAGATATAAATATTAAATGTTTGTCTCGAATCAGGATATAAAGAATTTTGGGTGAGTGGATCAAGCAACCTCCGGCCTCAGGGAGTCGAACCCGGGAACTCCAGCCTATTCGGGCCATCCTTTGCACCAGACCACACCATCAAAAACTCATATACCCCAGTATAAAACAGTGGGTAAAACAAAAAAAAATTCAAAAAATTTAATTTTCTTTTAAATAATTAAAATTATGACAAATAAAATGTGAAAGGGCACATTTTGAGAAACTAAAAAGGAGGATGTAAGGCGAACGGCGCAGCTAATAAATCTATATTTTAATAATTGATTGGAATTCTTATATTGTTTTCTTAAATAATGAATTTGATAATTAACATTCTATATATATGATATAAGGCCTCCTATATGTAATAGTAAATAGGGAGAGAGGGTGAATTACCAATTAAATGAAACGTAAACATTTCCAACCATTTGCCCGGGCGTTAGTAAACCATTAACGCTAACGACTGAAAGTGATAGAGAGAGAGAGAGAGAGAGAGAGAGAGAGAGAAAAACAAGAAGAAGAGAGATTTTCGTTCAGATAAGTCAACTAATGGATCAAGATGTGGATGAATGAATGGAAGAGGAGGAGCTGATTGAATGGCCAACGGGAATTAAAACAATAATTTTCAATAAAACAACAATAACAACAAGAAGAAGAAAGATAATAGGCGGTTAAATAATCCATTATTTTTCATTAATATCATCTCTTTGAAATGATTTTTTTTCATATATATCCTTCTATATATAATATTATAGAACCTGGGATACCGAACTGCCGCTCGGTCTTTTTTTTTCCTTTTTTTTTTTAAAGTTTTTTCGGCATCTGAGGCCATATAGACTTGAAAAGATTCACGATATTTGTAATCAAGGCATATTTATAAATAAATAAATAAATTTTCATCGGACTGCCTGGGATCCGAACCACCCCTTGACATTTAAGGTTTTCAATATTGACATTCTTTAATCTCTCGGTCTTTTAAAAAATATTGACATAAATAATAATATTCTTTTTTAGTCTTTTTCATATTACTCTTTAGGAGGAGTTGTATAATTTGTTTTGCTAATCAAACACTTAATAGAAACAAAATATTATAATATCTTTTAAATCGATTATTACAATTAATTAAATAAGTTTTCCAAAAATCGAGACCTTGACTTAAGAGAAAGCAAATTATATCCTTAATCGTTTCGATAAAAGGAATTCTATTTATCTAAATTTATTTGTTTATTGATTTTTTTTTCTATAATTTGATACAAAATTTACTTTTATTTGTTAAAAATCCTAGGAGAGCAAGCTTTGCTTTAAAAACCCGGTCCCTTGGCGCAGAGGTAGAGCTTTCGCCTCACGTACCAAAGGTCAGTGGTTTGCTTTCCGTCCTGAGCGACAAAAATTTATTTCTATTATATTGGCTACCAATTAATAGAAATAAATAAGGACGGAGTC
>JAAAKE020163302.1:0-11883 GCA_010014785.2 Anisolabis maritima
TATCTTATGGATTAAAACGGTCTAATCGATAAGTGGGAATCGATAGCGAAATGACATTTTTTTTGAGAGGTAGGGGCAGAGTTTTTTTGTTGGTGGTCCCACCCTAATGCTCCTTCCCCCCCCCCCCCCTTCAATCGACTCAATCAGATCAAGTACAAATTTAATTATTCTGAGTGAATTAAAAACTATTAACGTGCGCACATTGGAATGAATGTTATTTTAACTAGATTGTCTTTACACTTAACAAATTAATTTTAGAATGTAAATGAATTTTTTAAAGTAAAAGAATTTATTATTATTTAATTAAATTTTTCAATGTATAAAAATAAATTCTTCAAACAAATTTTGTTCATCTTTGTTCTAAATGTCATAATTTTTAAAATACATACATTTTTTATTTTTCAAGGATAATTCAGTAATTAAACATTACGTCATGCCTGTCCAACTTGTATGCTTTAAACCTAAACTGACATAATTTCTGTTTTGGATGTCAGCTGATTAATAAAATTAAAAAAAATTTACTTTGTTCTTGATATTATTTTAACTAGCTAACTACGGCCTATTCATCTCCATGAGTAATGATTGAAAATAGAACTCAAAACAAATTTTATAGGATCATTTTTAAACGCCCCTGATTTAGGCCTAATAATTGATATCATATTTTTAATAAAAGATAGATGGAGAAAGAAGAAATAAATTCTTTAGCAATTTATTTCAGGACGTAGAAGGAAAGAGGGAAAGAGGAATGAACTCAGAAACTAATTCTAGACATCAACTATATATTCTATTCCCGGTTGTGCAATCTTGTTTTACGTTTCCCAAAATTCGTTCTCATCCCTCTCATATTAAATTTTCTGACTCTCTATTATGATTGGTGTCAATTATTCTACATTAATTACCTCGATATTGTTTAAATGATTTATGGTTATGATTAAAATATCTAGGAAGCACAATCCTCATCCACATAGTAAAGTTTAAAAATACCAATATTTTTAATCGTATAGTAATGGAGAATAAATCCAGTTGTTTATCGCCCACCTAATATATTTTATTTAGCAGAAGAATCAATTCCAGTCTTCCTTTATCCCATGACCTCCCGTGATTGAATAAGCTCCTTGCTACCCTCTTCCCTAAAACTTACAATATCCAATCTTTCAAATCCAACCCTAACAAGCACCTTTTAAAGTCCTCACTCTCTCTCTCACTCCTGTTCTTCCTTATTGTATACGACCACTGGTCATTATAGGACCATTAGACCTTATGCTTCCATTTCAAAAATAAAAAGGGGAGGCCCCAGCCGCCTTTACGGCGAGATATGTAAAACCGTGGAACCGAGGATCTAGAATGAAGACTACGATTCATGTTCATCGTCTTTCAAGTCATTCTGTCCATTTCGCGAAGCTCATTTGCCAGCCACTTCACTGACCCGAAGGTGTGAAGTAGCACTGGCACGCCAAGCATATTGGAGGCGGTGACCTCATTTTTCCCTGATAGTTCGGAAGACCAAATTCACCTTATAATTCGTTTATATTTGCTGCGAAGTGACTCTTTGATGGAATTGGTATCCTGAGTGTGGCGTTGTGCCAAACCAAGATACAGGTAAGTCTCTTTAGTGCCCAGATGATGAATGGCGTCTCCATCCATGAGCACAACGTCCTGTTTAGAATCTCTCGATCTTCCTTTCCTGAGGTGCACCACTGCGCACTTGTGCAACCCTAACGCCTAGTCAATATCGCGAGTGTTTACTCGGACGACCTCGAGAGCAAGGTTTAATTCTCTCTCGCTGGAGGGCTAGATCTTTAGATCATCCATATAAAATTAATGAGTGACTCTATGCTTCCTATTTCGCCCGCATGCGTATCCTCCAACTTGGCGGAGTGCAACTGATAGAGGCAAAAGTGAGATAAAAAAATGTAAGGGACTCAAAGAGTCTCTCTGGAAGACTCCTCTCCAAAAATTTACCTGCTTTCATAGCATTTCAGCAGGTCGTACCGGAGTCGGTCGGTCCACTTCACTCTGGACGTTGTTTGTTGCCAGGTCGTCGTAATGTTCGTACCATTAAGCCCTAGTCAGCTGTACGAGAGTCTGTATTCGCACTAGACATTCCACCGGGGGTGTTGAGCGTTCTCTTTGCAAAAACCGCAGTCCGTCAGGACGTAGTTGGCGAGGGTAATTAGCCCTTACCCCAACCGCCTTGCATTCAGGCCAATAAGCTCCAGACGCGCCACTCGGGCTGCCAGCAGGCTTGCGCCTGTAGGCTCCGGAGGGAAGGGACGCCAAATTCCCTTTCGGATAAAGACTGCCGTACCCTTTTATTATTATTATTATTATTATTATCTTGACTTTTTGACTTATCTATGTTATTTCATTAATAACTAATTAATAAACAATTTTATAACTTTTATAATAAAAATTTTCCAAGTTATTTTTAAATTTTTATTAATTTAATCTTAAAAGTTATGTTGACGATCTTATATTTATCATAATCGTGAGAGCAAGAGATCAGGGTGTGGTTTTGATTTTCCAAAATATAAGAGATGGAAATAATTTAGGGTTGTTGTCGTTTCAGTGAAAACCAAGAAGTTTTAAGATACTGGTTAATTATCTAGAAAATTCTCAAACTCAATAGAGAGTAGAATTATTATAATTTCATTGAATCAATTATTAAGAATTTTCTTCTTCATGGGAATAATAATAATAATAATAATAATAATAATAATAATAATAATTATATTTTAAAGTTGGAGTTCTCTCATAACTTGCAGGTATATTATATTCTAAAACAAAACTCTCCTCAGGCTGAATAGCGAGTGGGAGAGCGTGAGGTTCGAGATTATAGAGAAGTACAAACTTTTCGTTGTTGTTAGTTGAGTGAGAGAGAGAAGCCGCATCAAAAACTTTTTCCCACAATGAATTTTATCTACGACCGTATATAAATAAAATCGTTAGGGTTTGCCTGTCTGTCGATATTTTCATGCCATATTTCAATATTCTTCAATATATATATTGAATAAAAAAAAGAAAGTTTATATGAAATTTTAAATATAATTATAAAATTGGATTCATAATTTTTTCTCCCCAGCATTATTATAAATATATTGCAATAGAAATGGGAAACTAAAATGATTATGATTACAAATTCACTAAACTACATCCGCCTTGGTAGAGAGGTTAAAAATATTGACATTGTCAATATTGATAACCAAGCAGGATATCAAAGCCAAGGAGTTGTGGGTTCGGATCCCAGGCAGTCCGATGAAAATTTATTTAAATCACTTGGATGCCAATTGGTGTAAATAAATATGCCTGGATTATAACTAGTTTTTTTTTTTTTTTTTTTTTTTTAGATCTTTTTGACATTTGAGGCCATAATACTTCTTTACAATAACAATTATATATTATTTACGATACAATTATTCAGGAATATTTATTATAACAATCAATATTGACACTGTCAATTTTTTTAACCTTTCGGCCCCCGAGGTTGAGAAGGGAATTGTTATAAAACTATATTTGTAAGTGTTTACAGTTTATATGGCTTCAAATGCCGAAAAGGCTAAAAAAAATTCAACAATCTATCCCCATGGTAACCTAGTGTTAAATTTTTTTAATCTTTTCGGCAATCGGAGGCTATCAGACATGAACGATAACTAGTTATACATATTTATTCAAATCTAATGGTAGACATTTAAATAAATTCCATCTTTTAGGTCGGGAAGCGAACCAGTGATCCTTAGATCCGAGGCTACACCTCTGAGCTAAGGGACAGGGATTTTTGAAGTCTTTTTTCGCTATCATAGGCCATTTAGACTCCGTCCTTATTTATTTAAATTAATTGGTAGCCAATATATTATAATTTAAATAAATTTTTGTCGCTCAGGACGGGAAGCGAACCCCTGACCTTTGATACGTGATCTCTACCTCTGCACCAAGAGGCAGGGGTTAGATTTAAATGAATAAAAATGTTTATGAAATTGATGGTCAATTATTGTCACTGTCCTTGGGAGCGGAAGTAGAGGTTTAGCTCCAAGTTAGAAAGGTCAGTGGTTCTCTTTCCGTCATGAGCGACAAAAACTTATTTAAATTGTAGTGTATACTAATTAATTTAAAAAAATATGGAGTCTAAATGGCTCAGCAATAGATACACTTGCGTCAGTAATATGCGTGCCATAAACGGTACATATAAGAATGTTTTTAGTGATATATAAATAATGCTTTATGGTTTAACCATTAAAATTATCTATTACAACATGTACTGTGAATACAGCCATAAAATTAATTAAATAAAGTATGATTCCAAAATTAGAAAATAGGTTGACCATATTGATAATGAAGTTCACCAGTAGTAATAAGTGTCGTTGCATTAATTCAATAGGAAAGCAAAAGGATTGATCAAGCGTAAGCCAATGACTATCGTAGAGACGATAGTGTTTTGCAGACACTTATCAATCTGGATTGACGGTGATTGGAACAGGGTGAGTCTCAAGTAATGGATTCAGATTACAGAACATGGCGCTCTCCAGGCAAACGATCAATCAGCTTTTTCCTAGTTCGTTCATTCGAGTTCCTTCTTGCTTAGATTTTTTTAGGGGTGGGTGGTTCTCTGTCAATGTGCCTCGTCGCCTTGCCAGCGCCATATATCTCTCTCTCCCCGGTCTGCTGCCCACCCCTTCCTAAGATACTGACACCATGTCTTTTTGTCAATCACTAAGCCACAAACCTCGCTTTTCACTATTTCTAAAACTCTTTCCAACCATCCATTCTTATTTACTGTTATATTGCTTTTACTTATTTAATAAAATGGGATTTTTGTAAACACATAATGTATTAAGGAATAAAATATTTATTTTTTCTAGAACAGTATTTATCAAACTTTTTCTTTTGAGTGTTCCTTTATTAATTTTTTTTTGTTTGTTTTTGGCATCGAATAAAAAAATATAAATATCGCTCCATATTTATTTAATTTGTAGACAATTATATTTATTTTAGAGAAACTTGTTCCGGAGCCTTGACTTCTCCAAGAGACTCCTTTATTTATTTATTTATTTCACACAAAAAGTGGTACATAAGATAATAAACATAATACATTCAGTCGAAAAATACATGATGCAAATATCCTGAATATGTAAAAATTTTCGAACGATCTAACAACCCTAGGCAAATTCCTAGGCCCTCCCCTCCCCAAATAAAATAAGTTAAAAATATTTATTTAAAAAATTCACGTACGAGACATGTTCGTACATACATACAATTTAAACATAAGGAAAATATAAACCAAATTAAACAAATTATTTTATAATAAAAATATATATATATATACTACGTGGATGTTTAGTCCTCCAGCTCTATAACCGATTAGTGTTTTTCCCCAATAAGAAGATGGAAAAGGCCCAAAGTATCTAAATAATTACTAAGTTATTGTACTTAATCTAGAATAATGAAAAAACAGCGATTTCAGTGCATAAATATTTATTACTATAAATTTAAATGTTATATTAAAAAAATTAAATATATTTTGTAAAATAAAATATATTTTATTTCTATGTTAATAATAAATAATAAACAAAGTTAAAGTTGTGCATATCTTTTATTTTCCGACACCTCATTAATTTTTATTATTTTATTTGAAAATTTTTTCGCGATCATTTATAGTTTGGGAAACTCTGCCCCAAAGGACACCCCTAGAGGAATAATAATTACAATGTCTTGTTTTTATTGCTTAATTTCCAGAGCAAAATTTGAATATTTTTCTGTTTTCCTGGATGTTATTCGAATTAGGATCAGCACTGTCAGCAAAGGTATTGTTTTGTGCTTTTTAAGGTGAGGCTTTATATGATAATGATATCTGTTCATATGCGTCCATGTCTGTCTGGCTTGCTTTTTACCTCTGTGATACAGCTCAATCTTTTGAACCTAATTCCATCGAAATTTGATATCTAGTATGATTAAGTTTGGAGAAATGCAGCTATCCTTTTTTCATTGTTATTTATTTCTTCCAAGCTGATCTTTCGGTCCAGATACAGACCTTCAGAGCCGAAAGAAAGTCATCATTTGAGTGTCAAATGCATTTCTTATTTCTGCTCCAACCTTTATCAAATTATATCACAGCTATAAATATTTATGTTCATATCTTGAGAGCTAGGTTCATTCTAATCCCTTTGGATGTTCAATAGTTTTTCGATTGACTTGGACTTTGAATGGCTACTTGCAGAGTACTTCGCGAGCAGCAATGGATCGACCACGTACTAACATTTTTAATTAATCTTCAATTTTATGAAATATGGAATTCATTTGTCTTTAAAGAAATATAAAATAGACGATTAATTAATTGGTTTTAATGCACAAAAAATATTTGATCCTCTAAGAAATAAACTCAGAAAATAATTGTTAAATAATATTTTTTTCTTACTATATTTTTGAGAAAAGCTGTTCAAATCAACTGAAGAAGTATGAAGAGGTTGGAATTCATTATTATATAATACAATCGTACCCCCTTGTAGGTATTGTCAATTATCAATCTTGATAATCTGAAAAGCCAAGGGGTGTGGGTTCGTATCCCCGGCAGTCCTATGAAAATTTATTTATATCATTTGGATACCAATTATTATAATAAATATAAATTTGGATATAATTAAATATACTTGGATAATTTGATCGTAAATAATATTTACATCTATCATTTAATATTCTATATGGACTTAGATGCCGAAAAGAGTTTTAAAAAATTAAAATAAAAAATAATAATCGTTCCAAACTAGTTAATGGAAGATTTTAGGATAATTAAAAAAAAAAAATTATTTTGAAAATTCATGAACGAAGCAAACCAATTCGTTTATTAATGGAAAATATAAAATCGAATGATTATTAAAAAAAAAAATTATATTCACGACATATTTGAATTTATATAAAAGAGCATAAAAGGAATATTTAAAAGGGCAATTTAAAGATTAATTGTTTTAAAATAAAAAAGTTACAATTTTTGTTAGAGAGAGTGAAGTGGAAGCGAGAGAGAGAGAGAGAGGGTGAATATATGGTAATGACATTTGATCCATTTGTGTTGATTCCTTTTGTCCCGGAGGTCTATTTTAATGGATTAACCAAATTGTTTGAACCCATTAAATCTTAATTGGCTTTGGTTACCATCTTATTAAACCTTCATTCCATTTCCTCATAGTACATTCTTATTGATTTACTCATTGTCAATTTTATTTTTATTTTGTTATTAAATATTGGTATTAGAAATAAAATAAATATTGGTTGGTTTTTTGTGCTATACTATGAATGCATTTTTGAAAAGAATATAAAAAATTTAATTATATACTGAATATAATATAGAATCAATAAATGTTACGTATTTGTAACATTTTATATTACAAGGCACCCTTTGACCAACTAATGGCAAGAAATATCTCAAATATAATCTAGGACC
Source organism: Anisolabis maritima (assembly GCA_010014785.2). Classification (NCBI taxonomy): domain Eukaryota; kingdom Metazoa; phylum Arthropoda; class Insecta; order Dermaptera; family Anisolabididae; genus Anisolabis; species Anisolabis maritima. Next base: position 7,430 of record JAAAKE020163302.1, read on the forward strand.
GCCATTTTTGTAACATTCATGTAATCTTCTATATTGAAAATATATTGATAATAAAGGGCAAAATCGGCCTGTCTTTTTTTCATTTCATGTCCAGAATCGTATTATATATTTTGCCTTGGAAATATTTTTGGAGATAATTCTTTAGAATTTTTTCACATATTTCTGAGAACTATCATACCCCAAAAATCATGACTTATTGTAATATGAGAGAAATTTTTATATTTAGCCTAGAATTTGTGATTCTGTAAGAAATGAAATTGGAATTAAGTCGAAATAAGTTGTATTTAAATCAATTAGTATCCAACAAATAAATATTCGGATTTCAATAATGCCGAAATCTAAAAGATGGCCTAGGCATATAATTTCAAACAAATAAGTTATATATATATATCTTAATGATATAAAGAGTGAGAACCGCCGTCATCTATTTTTATTAGTTATGAATTTGAGAGTTACTGGTTAATATCTCCTAATGAATTTCCTTAAAAATATTTATTTTTCGTTACTAGTTATCTATTTGAAAATTATAATTTCGAATGCTTTTTAAATTAAAATAGGTAATTTGATATTATAATATATTCAAAGTAGAATTAAATTTTTATGACAAAATAATGAATTTTTTATAAGCCTTGATGTTTTAATTAATAACAAAAAATTTTATCAAAAATAAAAGTATTTTTTATGCAAATTAAACAAAAAATGTATATTAATTATAAGATAATAATATAATATATTGTAATATAATAATTATAATATGGAAAAATATTAGAAGAAAAATGAATTTAGTAATATGAAATGTATTAATTTTTTTCTTTTTTGATCTTTCTATTTAATTAATTAATGGATGGATATAAATAGATTGATTATAAAAAAAAAATGATAGATGGAGATTGAAATTTAATTTACCGGAGTTGTGGTAAAAAAATCGAGTGATTTATGCTATTATATTTTGAAGAAAATATGATCCGCGAAGTAGGTGGTCCAGAGAATTTGTTGTTTTTCAAAGAAGTTTAATTTTATTTGATATAAATAAATAATGCCTGTTAATCTCAAACTGGCTGAACTGTAAACACTTATCATGACTTTAAAATTATTCTATAATTCAAAACCTTAAATAAATAAAAATAAGGAATAATTGTTGAGAATGTTAGCTACGGGCTGAAGAATTTTTTAATATAAATAATAAAGTAAGAATTTCTTAATAATTTTCTACAAAAATACTAATAGATAAGGTTATTAGACAAGTATTAATCAAAAACTCTAGTTAGTTTTTTTCTAAAAAATAAATTACTAGATGCAATAAAGGATTTTTAAAATTCTCAAATTAAACCTCTTTGATCAAATATTAATTTCTTCGATATTCACCTGCCAAAATTATTCTACTTCCCAAACTTGCCGAAACTTTAATTTAGTCTTAAAGGGTGGAAGTTTTTTCACCTACCTGAAACAGAAAAAAAAATTGTATTTTAAGTTCTGAAACATATTTGTTAAAATGAAAACAATTTTCTTTTCATTTAGCAGCCTTAAATAAAAAATATTTTTGGAATAAGAGCAATTCTGAATAGACTTTTTATGAATAATAATATTAATTTTTTTTTTAAACCAAAATAATCTCTGCTGTGTGCCCATTATATCGAAAAGAACATTAACGTATAATCAGAATTTGATTGTGAAAGTAAGGGTTAGAGAATTGAAAAATATACGCCCTCGTTTTTCTTTACTTTCTATAGTAGTAAAAAATTGCGTTAGCCGAGAGAAGGGGCTAGCCGATGGTAAGAAATTGATTACCAGCGCTCCGTCACCTATTTTAGAAAGATACTTAGAAAAGATTTTTTTGTAAAAGATTAAGGATAAATAATATGAGAGAAAATTAATTTTAAAATACTTTATACCCTGGAAATAAAGAGGGATGAATGCTTACTTATCAAATGTCAAATTAAAAATGTACTCTGTTTCTTTTATTCAAATCTAATATTTTTAAAATGGAAATTTTTATCAGATATTAAGGAAAAAGAAAAAGTAAGCTCATATTTTTAAGTTAAAACTTACAGAAAAATTTCGTTTAATCTTCTTTTCGAATTCATATCTAATTTTCAATCTCCCCCACCTTCTAATCGTAAAGGAGTAAGACCTGGTCCACGGATGGTAAATATTATATTCATATTCATTTTTAGAAATCGTGGAAAGGTCTCACTGGTTCTTGGAATCACTTCTTATGAACTAAAATATTAATATACTAATTTGCAATATTTTCATAATAAAAATAATAATAATAATAATAATAATAATACCTATATTTTATATCAAAGCAAAATTTAAAAAAAACTGTAATATTAAAATTAATAAATAAATTTTACAAATTAGCTCCTTGGTTAAAAATATCTGTAGGATTTTGAAATTGAAATGAATTTCTACTTCCATGTGGCGATTTTTGTTTGAAGAATAGAATAGAAATTACATCTATTGTAGTTAAAATATTTATACTAATAAATAAAAATGTTTCTCAAATAAAGGCAAAAAAATATTGTGCGCCATAATAGTTTTTTTTTAACTGTTAAACGACAAAGTTTGGGCTTCGAATGTTTTTTCAATTTTAAGAAATCTTGTTCACAGACACACAGGCAGACAGATAGACCGTATTGGGAGACCTTTTTTTTTTTAAATCAAGAGGCGTCAACGAATATTTCCGTTGATATCAATTTTTTTTTTGCGATCGCAATAATTTCTCCCTAAATATTATATATATTATATATATTACATATATATATATGTAAGAGAAAGTAAAAAAAAAAAAGAGGAAAGGGAAGGAATATTTTTTAGTTAGTCTAGGAGATAGGGAGAGGGGAACAATGGTTTGTTTCTTTGTAGCTCTCGATTTATGATTTGATTAATTTTTTTTTTTTTTTTTTTTGGTCTATCAAAGAAAAGTGGGTCAGTAAAGCAGACATCAATTGACGTTAGAGATTTTTGCTTGAACACATCAAAGAGGTTATGTATTTATGATAAAAAAAAAAAGCTCTATTTGGTTATACATATATACATCTGTTGTGTAAAGGACTTGATTTTACATTCAATTTATTGTTCTCTAATGCTGAATAAATGTTTTTTTTTTTTTTTTTTTTTTTTTTTCTTAAAGATAAATAATCCCCTTTAAGGAAAAATAATAGTTTTTGAGAATATTGTTTTTTTTTTTTTTCAAATATATGTAACAATAAAAATTAAAGAGTAATATTCAAAAATTTAATTCAATCCAAAATTTAAAAATATTTGGTAAGTATATTTTTGCTGATGGATCAAGCGGACCATGGCTACCCATGGGATTCGAACTCAGGATCTCGAGCTTATCCAGTGCGTCCTTTGCACCAGGCCACCTGACGCTCACCTCACCAGCAAAAATCATCTTGGCCTGCTCTAACATCCTAATGTAGATTTACTCACGTAATATGACTACTTCAAGTCAGTTATAAGGCTTATAATAAAAATAATGCTAGGATCTATACCAAATGAATAGGTCTTAATATTTATTCTTACTTATTCAATTAGATTTATTTTTTTAAGAGTCCTTATTTAAGAACCTTCTAATTTAATAATAATCATCCTTAAAAGATTTTCCTTTATCAGCAAGTCACTCTATTTGAAACAAATTCCCACATAAAAGGGCTTATTTAGTCTATGGAGATTAAATGCAGGGTGGTTGTTGGGGGGAGGAGTTGTCCGTTGCACGTATAATCCAGTCAGCAATAAACAGAATCGATTCAAAATCTGTTCCTTCAGAGAGAGAGAGGATTTTGCAGCCCCAATGACCATCCCTTTGTTCCACTATCAAAGAGACGGCAAATGTGGCGCCTCGCTGATATTTAGTTGACCATCTGCCTTCAATTTATTACAAATCGATTACTTATTATAAAAATATATTAAAAAAGATAAAAAAAATAGTTACTTTTACTTTTTCTAAATTATACATATAATATATAGAGAAAGTATTGCGATTGTAAAAAAATCGATGTCGAGATTTTAACCGAAATACACGTTTTGAGGTCCCCTGGATCCCCGAAACCGACCCCACTGGTCTATCATTGTGTCTCAAATTTGAAAAAATTGGTATATAATGAAATATATATATATATATATATTTTTTCTAACCTTGTATAAAGAAAAAATGTAAATGAAAGATTTAATAAAAAAAGATCTCTAATAATATATTCTAATTAACTCTTTTGACCTTGGGTAAATATTTGCTAGACAATTAATATTAAAATTATACATTATTTTCTAGAGAGGTAAAAAAAACATAGTACGTATCTAAAATAATATTTTACCTTTATTAAATTGTCTTTTTTAAAAAAATTTAAATTTATAGAATAAACTTAAAATGAGTATGGTTGTTTATTAAAGTTTTGAACTTTTTTCTAATATATATATATATATATATATATAAAATGTATTATATATGT
>JAAAKE020163324.1:0-11880 GCA_010014785.2 Anisolabis maritima
AAAACAAATATTATTTTGACAAATATGACATTAAATAATGGAAAATGTTCTAATTCATTAATTTAAATTTTATCTTCCTATCCCTTGGAGCAGAGCTAGAATTAATTTAAATAAATAAATAAGAATGGAGCCTTAATGGCCTCAGATGCCGAAAGACTTAAAAAATTTAAATTTTGAGCGATATGATAATTTTAAATTAAAATATTAGTGCTTTATAAACAGGGTTTCTAAGAGGTTGCTGACCCTTGGGCAGAGGTAACTTTCTTACTTCACGTTCTAAGGAACGGTGGTTCGCTTCCCGTCCTAAGCGATAAAATTTATTTAAATTGTATTGACTAAAAAATATGAACAGAATCTCAATGCCAGTGGATGTCGAAAGATATTTAAAAAAAAAAAAGAGGAGGCTGACCAACTAGCAATTTCTGATACAGGACACGAAATTGCCATTCGACCCATTTCAGAAAAGTTTTCATCATTTAAAGCCCCCTTAATAGTTTTATAAACCCAAAAAATAATCGCTGATTTTCAGTAAATAATATTTCTTTTCTTTAAGAAAGAAAGAAGTTTAAATTTTCTTAATCCACCTTCCTGTCTTTCTAAGAAAACAATTCTTTGATTTAGTTCAAAAGGTAATATAAATCAAATGATTGTAAATGGAAAATATACATATATATTATATATAGGCTGCAAGTAAATCAAATTTTTTTTTTATACTTTCTTAACTCAAAAAAATAAAGATCATTCATTTTCTATTATTTTACAGAAACTAACTAAAAAATAACTTAAAAAGCTATTTTTATTCTTTACTTTTATTTTTTTAAAAAGCATTAAGAAATACAAACGAATAATAAAAGTTTGAAATAAATTAAAGGGAGTGGATAGTATAAACATCACATCAGAAAACTATTAACCATTAAAAGAAATAGTGTGTTGGAGAGAGTAGCTAACTATATTATTAATTTTATATAGCTATAAAAAATTAAATTGATGACATCCTTAAAAACTTCTTGAAAACCAAAGATTATTCCTCTCCATTTAAATGAACTCCTAATGGGTTATAGTACTGTATATATTCATAAGATAATGTTGTTGCTATATGAACTGAGATGCTATAAAATATATAGTTTTTGTGACCATGAAGCATGAATTCGCTGATAAATAATGTTCATTCATAAGCCAAAGTAGTTAAGAGCACATTTTTAATTTATTTAAATTTTTGATTCAGAATATTTGAAATTTAGCATTTTACAGAGGAGCCCAGGATTTCTGAGGTCGTACTTGATCGACACTTTTGGCTTACGCTTCTAAAAAAAGGTTAAAAAAATTCAAAAAGGGGAGGCAAAATAATGGGCCATCCCAGCGGGGTAAATTTTAACTAGGCCATTGCCCCTTCTGCATAAAGAATCATTAGATTTTCCTAGAAAAGATGAAATTATGCCTTTTGAATACAAATTAAAACTTTTTGTCTTTTCGGCATCTGAGGCCATATAGTCTTTTAAACGATATATTTATACAGATTATCCAGGCTCTTTTATTTATACCAATTGGTATCCAACGATGAGATAGGTGGCTGTCCGTAAATCAGAAATATGAAAGGCGATATCGTCAGCCAGTAGGGTATATCTATCGAAATAAAATGTGAAACGTTTCGGCTTTAATTAAATAACGCCATCATCAGTCACTGGAGAGTGTATGCAGACCCATAAGTCAATGAGTTGCAAAAATAGTTGTATATTTCAATGTATTTAAATAAATTTTAATCAGCTGCCTGGGATCCGAACTCACATCACTTAGCTTTAAATTAGTTATCAATATTGACAATGTCGGTATCTCTAACTTCTCGGCCACGGAATGGGGCTAAATTAAAACTTATTTCAGCCATTCATAAGCCAAAGTAGTTAAGAGCACATTTTTAATTTATTTAAATTTTTGATTCAGAATATTTAAAGGGCGCTCAACTCTTTTAAAAATAAATTTATTTTATAATCTAAATCAAAAAAATTACAATTTACGATATTTTTTTTTTTTTTTGATTTTTTCACTATTATGATTAGAATCTCTTTAAATTCAGAAATTATGAGAAATTTCATAAAATGGAATTTGTATAATAGAATATTTTGTAATTATTTTCTCTTTTTATTTATTCAATAAAATCCAATCCTTTTTAACAAGTCCAAAATTTTCTATTGATATCTAGACTGGTCATATATTAGTATGATTAGATGCAAAACATAATAGGTATGGTGAGTTCCTAAGACCCATGGGGAAGGGGGATTATTTCCCCAATAGGAGACTTTTTGGCTATTAGATTATTTTTTTAGAATCAAAGCTGAGCTGTGTTGCTATTTTGGATCAGTAATTACTTATCCTCTCAACAACTCGCCTCCTTAGACTAGATATTAGGCCTATATGGGAAGAATAAAATTTAATTAATACACATGCAAAAAGTTAGTAATAAATAAAATAATTTTATTTATTAAATGGATAAAGAAGAAGGGGTGCGGAAGAGTTGCGAGCTGCTTAACCCCCCGGGAAAGGGGGCTATTCCGTCATCATAAATATCTGGCTACGCTTCTGGGGGTAATGATACCTAGTCCCTTGAGCTTCCTTCTTCCGAACACATCCGGTTTGTTCAGTCCCCTGGGCGACTCTGAATTTGTATTTATTTTAGCTTTAACAATATATCTTTCAACAAAAATAATGTTTCACTTTTTGGGGTAATGATTTAAAGAAAGCATGGAAATATACCAGTTAAGGTCAAGGATAGATAAATATTAAATTTTTTTCATAATAAATATGTAAATGAACCACTTCCAAATGAGAAAAAATTCATTATAGAAATGAAGTGTGAGATAAAATATGTGCTAATAATAAATAATACAAATGGCGAATAATTTTCCCATACAACTCCAATAACATAAAAATAATTAATTATTAATAAATAATGTTAAAAGCTCAGATGATTCATAATAAAGATCGAAACGATTGTCAAAATAAAATATGAAAATTGTATGAATTATAAATTATTCATTTTTTCTAATTCATATTTAAATAATTTTATTTTAATCAATCATTATCATCACTTTCCAAATATTTACTAAAAGTTAAATAATAAGAAAATGTTTAAATTTTTAATTCATTAAAAAAAATTCATTCTTAAAATATACAATCAAATTCATTGTGAACCCACTGGGTGAGCCTGGATTCTGGATCTGTAACGAGGGTATAAAGTACTTCTGGCAACCTATATCCAACATACCCACTCCCTCTTCTCTCCTCCAGCTCAAAAAATTTGTATGCTTAAAGCTTCGTTTTGTTGAAATAGAAGCATACAATATAAAATATATGTGTTTTATTTATTATAATTTATTTTTATTTTTTACACTTTGTATTTTTTGCAGCCCAAACCCGATTGCGCCCCTAGGATCCTTCTTTATAATAGTCCATATTTTTCCTCCCCTGATATTTTACTGAGGTTCCTTAAGCTAAACGGCCCCTCACATATAATAATATTCTTTCCGATGGACCTAGCTTTATAAATGATATCACATGTGTCTACTTATTTTTCTCCGTTCAGTTCCTATATATTACAATCTCAAAATTTTTTATTATGAAGCCAAGATAATAAAACCAGGAAGGTTGGTTTTCCTCTGACTTCATAATTATTCCTCTTTATTTTCTGGCCTTTTTTAGGAGTTTTTCTGAATTTTATTGAACTTTTTTTAGAGCTGTTTCACGCTGTTGACACCCATTTTATGTTGTCATGCTTATAATTTTTTCCTGCCCCATATTGAATATTTATTTTTAATATGACTTCTGAGGAGGGAAGTAACCACCATTGAAATTGTAGATTTTTCACCTGAAATTTCATGCAACCATACATAGTCAGGATGCCAAATAAGAGAAAAGTTTTTCTTTCGTTGCATTGAGAAACAAAAAATTTTGGCTAAGTCCTGTTTTCTGAAAACGACCCTCATCCCAGGATGTCTACCATGACTGTCCTGTTCAAATATAGTGTTTCAAATTTATTTATTTTATATAAAATATACGATAGGGTAATGTTTATAAATAAACTTTAATACGAATTAAATATAATAAATTATTAGAAATCCCAATATATATAATTTCTTGACATACTTTTGTTTAGTTTCCCATTTAAAAGCTTTCAATATTTTCTTAATCTTACTTGCAAACCTCTTAATATTTTTTATTTTATTCCAAAGTGTTTAAATATTAATATAATCAACACTCAACGTTAAAATAGGACAACGCACTTTTTTAAACTATTCTAACATATTTTTTTCTTGTGAAATAAGTCTGATTGAAGTAAGAGGTTGCAATAGCATTTTTAACGGGACTTTTGGTGCTTGTGAGCTTAGTTAGCCCAATTCCCGCGCCATGCCCTCTAGATGTTAATTCACCTAAAACATACTTCAATGCAGATTCTCAAAACTTTTATTGAAAGGACAATGATTAATTTAATAGTCATTTAGTCCCTGATTGAAACTATGACCTACGCGTGGGTTGGCAAAGATCAAATGCTATTCTAAAGAGAGCTCGAAAGAAGAAGAGCAAGCAATCTTCAAATCTTATTTCATTAAATTTAAAAATTATATGACCTCATTTCGTGTTGCGAGATTGTTTTATAGTTACAGATTAGACAATTTTAATATACGTATCTTGAATCAAAATGACTAAGGAAGAAATAGGATAAAATTTCATATTGTAATTATACTTTTTTTTTAATTAATTAGACTTTTTTCAGAGTGATTACTAGCTTGTTAAGTTAAAAATTTTAATAATTCGAAACGGATTCAGCAAACAAAAATCAAGAAAAACTATTATAATAATATAAGGTATTTTTTAGACTTTTCGTCATCTGAGGCCACATAGACTTTAAACAATACAATTATATTTTTATTTTCGATACTGTACAAATTATAAAGGCATATATAATGATAATATATTAATATATTGGTATTCATTTGATTTAATTAAATTAAGATATTTTGTATTATCAATCACCAGTATTTATTGTAGATATCGGAATAGGCGACATACATTTATCCTGTTTAAATACCTTCTTGCCTGTTAATATTTTATATTTTTTAAATTGAATCCTTCTCAGTAGCCTTGTCTTGTTTGGTGGGGTGAGAGGGTGGTGGGAGGGGGCCACTGAGTTTAAGGAGGATAATAAAGTAAAATGAATGTTTAATGTTGTATCTTTAAGATTATTTAATTTTTTTTGAAGGCTTCTTATTAGAAATTACATTTAAACTTATTTTTGTAATTATTTTATTGTTTTTCCTCGTTTTTAGTTTTTTCATGTTGATTTTTTGTAATTTTTTAGCACCTTGAATTTTATCAAATCAATTTCTCCTTTATTCTTGACTATTTCTATCCATTAAAACTCTAAATATATCCAAATAAATTAAAATGGTTAATTCGAGAAAAAGGCATTTATTAGGTATTTCTTTAAGATTTTTTTAGAAAATATTTTAATTTGTGATTTAATAATTTATATTACATTTTCTCAATAACAGAGATACTCAAACTTTTGAAGTTTATGATGGCCTCAGAAGTTCAGAATTTTTTTAGGCGCCTCAGACCTCACTATTTTCTCCCAGTAGCATAGTAAACATTTTTTTTAAAAGGTGGAGAAAGGCCAATTTTCTCTTTTTAAATTTTTCCTTACATTCTTTTTAGAAGTATTCTCTAAATATTGTGGACAATTGCGGCATTTCTTTAGGCCAGGGCATCGCGATTTTGTTCTATAGTTCAAAAGTTATTCCTATTATTTGACCTTCTTTTAAATTCCGCAAATATAAAAATGATATAAAATTTTAAACATTTAAATCTCCCCATTATAAATTATGTTACTAAAGAAATTATAATTCAATGGTAATCCATTGATTGACTAAATAAATTGAGGGTTTCGGTCCTTCTCGTAAATTAATAATAATAAAATTTTTATTTATTTATATTTCGTTATCCATTTTCAAGTCTTTTTCAATTATCCGCATCTCTACTTCATATATATTAGCTATAGAAAGGCCTAACGGTATCACCTAACTGAATCTAAATAATTTCTTTATAAGCAAAAAAAAAAGGATCTGTTTGTCAAGGCGTTGTTAATTGATTTAATCTAATTTTATTTGACTTCCAACTTATCAGTTTCTCATATTAAAATTTGTCAGGTCGGGACAGCCATTAGTAGAACGAACACGAGCCCATTGATGAAAAAAAAACATGAATGGGAGCATTCTATTCAAATAAAGAGCACTCATTACATTAAATTACATTATAAACTTCAATGCAATTAAGTTATGGGAATTAGGAAATGTTTTAGAAGGCCATGAAACGGATGTAGATCAACAAATAAATATGCTAATCAAGTCGAAACTTGTCAGAAAAATGAGAATCTTTTAAATAATAAATAATTTTTCCACTTTCTTTTTTTAACTTAATTTTTATCTTTTTGATTAAAATGAATTAAGATTTAAGAAAAATTATAAATGAAAAAATGGCATAAAAAGGAAAATTTTATATATAAATTATTAATTTTAATATTTTTTTGAATAATGATTATGATGTTTTCTATTAAAATAAAGTAAAATAATTATATAAAGAATATATTTCCTTATTATTAGACATTTGTTCGTTTATTAGATATTAAAAAAAAATTATATAATAAATAAGGAAAGCTTAAATGAAAAAAACTACTAAGGAAATATTATGTGGTAAAATGTGGAATATACAATAGTATAAATACTAACATTAAAACCCGCATTTCCGGCGAGACTTGGCCAAAAGAAAGGCGTTTGTCTGGGTCTCATTCTTTATGAAAATTTATTTAATTAAAATTGACTGGGCCTGTTTCTTAGAGGAGAGGTAAAGTGCTCTTGCTTTATGATTTAAGGGCCAGTGGTCCGCTTCCTGTTCTGTATGATAAATTTATTTAAATTATTTTGGCTATTAATAAATTTAAATAAAATGGATGAAGTCTCAGATGCTAAAAGACTTTTAAAAAAAACTGGATGAGAGAATATTAAGTTTTTTTGAGAGAATACTTAGAAATCATATAGCAGGCCTTTACTCTTCTTTCTTGGCCATTTTCCCATGATATGAAGTTGGCATAAAAAATTAAAAATTATAAACAGTTGCAACGGGAAGGAAGCCGGCCCATCTCACAGACTGACGCTTTATGTGGAGGAAGGGGGGAAGACTGACACATAAAGGCAGAAACTCCGATAATTTATGTCATAATGCACACTGAGCCTCTGAGTATGCGTTCAAAGTAAAGTTTTGACAACGAACTAAATCAGGGGTTTCAAATTTGAGTTAAATTTTTTTTTTTAGTTTTTAACTCTTCAAGGATAGACTTATTTATATATTTAACTCCTTTTGATTTTAATTAGGAGATATTTTTAGTAGTAAAATATTTTGAGCCTCGATTGATTGACAATTCCGCATAGGTTTGACATTTGACAAATAAAATTTCTAGATCTATTGAAAACATTAGGTATATTAATTAATTCAGCATTGCAAGGTTGAGGGTGGGAAAAAATAATCTAGTATCATTCTATTAAATCTAGTCTTTTTATACCTCCTGTACAGGGTCATATTATCAACTCTTTGTTAAAGGGTCAAATTACCTCCTACATTCCTAAATGTGGTTCACATTTATATTAGGAATTTTTTAGTACTTTGGTGTGCTTACACAATGAAGTACTCAGGCCCTTTCCAAAATCAAAGAAAATTTCAAAAGATTTTGTTTGATAAAAAATAAATATAAATAAACGTCATTTTTTCAGAACAAATGAATGGAATATTTTTTTTTTCTAAAATTTATTTTTATTTTAAATCTATTTTATTTATTTTTTCTAAAGATAATATTATTGAAATAAATTTGATTCATTTTAAGAGAGATTATAATTTTATATAATTAGTAAAACTTTAAAAAATTATTTTCTTCTTCTGAGAACATAAAATAAATATATTCTACAAAGGGTTCTTTGAGAACTAAAATAAACACTAAACACTATAAAATAAGCTAAGAATATTTGTTTATATCATTCTTTTAAACTTCTTTCTCTTTTTATTCCTAAGTAAAAAATACTCTAATTACAATTTAAAAAATAATAATGCTCTAATAATAACACTGGAAGTTTCGTGAGGTTTGGTTTCAGGACGGGAGAGAGAGAGAGAGGAAGAAACTGGTACCTATCCATTTTTTTCTGGACCAGAAAAGTGCGACTTTTTTCGCTTTTCAATTGAATTTTTTCACTCATAGAAATAAATTTTCTTCGTGAAACACTTATATTTGTAGTTTTTTCCTTTTTTTTTTTTAAATTACGTTTAGGTATTTAAAATCATAGGAGATGGTGAATTAATATAGATTTTTAAACATATTTTAGAAAATATCAAAGTTCAAAAATTTTGACTGGTTTAGAATTGAAAATGAATAGATTAAGTTTAAGGCCTTTTCGAGGCCCCCCACTCTAGAAATTCTACTAAGATAAGGAAAAAATTTAATTTAAATTGAATAATATTTTGTTTTTAATCGCGAAGGGATGAGGATATAAAAAATATTTAAAGAAATGGTTAAAAAATTTTTTTTATAAAATCTAACCTGATAAAATTTAGACTTGTTTGATCAAACACTGTATATTTACTTTTTGCCGAACTTATAAGCATAATTAAATATTATTAAGAAATTAAAAGAAGCCTCGGTTCCAGATTCCTATAATCACTAGGTCTCTGTATATAAAAAATATGAGCATGTATCAATTCTAGGGGGAAGGGGACAATAACAATGTCCTACCCCCCTAGTTACGCCTATGGAAGAACCATAAACATAAATATATTAATTGTTAACCATTTTAAAATTGAATAACATCACTCAATAAATATTAATTTTTGTTTCAAAAAATTAATTAAAAAAAAATTTATTAAAAATTTTTGGAAAGTGTATATATTTATACATTATTTAGTAGGAGTATGCGTGTTTGAAATGGTAAATTCAACAGAGCGCGTCTATGCTTGCATAGCTTTCAAGAAATGATCTATAGAAAAGCATTGGAAAGTGTGCCTTTTTGAAGTCCCCCAAGGTCTGTTGTCTTACCTTGTATACCATTCTCGTAATCGGCGTCTGCAAAATGTATTGTTAAAGCAAAGGCCAGCAGCCATAAGGTGGCCGCAGCCACCATCGTGGCATCGCACCCGGAATATATGTCCACCAGTCACTAGGGTAAATAAAACTCACATCAAAAAAGTAAATAAAAAAAATTTATGTATTTGTTCGAAAAGAAGCCAACGAACTTAGCATGCGTGTGTCTGTGTTGTTGTCTCGTCTTGACTTACTGACTGACTGACTTAAAACTGGCTTAGGAGTTGTGCGCCCGCCCCAGGCGAAGACAAGCTTTGACTAGCCTCGCACGGCATCCGTGATCTCAGCTTTTACTTCTCCAACCAGAATACGGATAAAATGCAAACTGGAAAGTTCTTACCATGCGGCAAATGACGTCAAGATTCTTTTGGGGGGCGCTGGATTTCAAGGACAACCACTTGTAAAGAGGGTGTGATAACGTTTATTAATTATCATTATATTGTTTTTTTTTATTATTTCATTTTTAAGCCAATTTCGGCTGCTAAAGCCATCTCGACTTTAAACATACATATTATATTTGAATGGAAAAATTAGTAGCGATGGCTTCCGGCAGACATTCAACACTCTCTTTCTCGGAGACCACCTATCCGAGGTACAACAGTGCTTGGCCTTGCTTACTATCATTTATTTCGGTGGCTGATCCTCTTCTCTTCAATCAGGCCAGCCGGCAATTATGATTATAAATATTCAAGAAGCAAAAAATATAGAAATGAGAGAGGGAAGGGGGTATATGGAGCAAACAATATAATAATATAAGCTCTTATGCCTAATGTCGTAATTTACATTTCTTTTTTTTTTTTAGATCTGGCTCATTAATGTACCTTAAGAGACGTTCTAATACTAAACTCCTCACTCCCCTTCAAGCGATAGACCGAGGGTCTCCCCTAAACTCAAAGTCATGACTTATTTGTTTTTTATTGATGAAATCCGATCTTAAATTCTCTCTAAATTGAACACAGATTCTTCGGCGTATAACATGCTAAATTAGAGGCATAGCAAAGACATTTTCTAACAAAATTTGGACATTTTGCAAACTTGAATTTCGTTAGTAAAATTTGTTAACTTAAAATCCCTAGGTCAAAAATGTTAGTATAATTTTGACAATTAATAGAATTTTAAAATCGTTTGACCATTTTTTGGGAATTAGACCTTATTTTGCCACCTGGCCCTCACTAACAATTCGAGGCGACCTGAGACTGCCTCCCCCATCCCCCTTCTTGACACGCCCCTGATGCTAACATGTGTACCAAAATACCAATATTACATAGTGGGTACGATTCTCAGTGAGCTTACACTCACGCTATTTCATCAACAAAAATAGATTAATCTTCATGATGAGATGGGTGGCTATAAACATATCACCAAAAATAGATTAAATCGATCAAAGCATATATTGAATATTAATATCTCATTCAAATGAGTTTTGAAAAATATATTTTGTTTCATATGCTACAGAATTAATTGTTCTCGTCATCATTAAATAGAGTCAGAAATTTCAAAAGAAGCTAACTAATTGGGGTTGGGAATAAAACTGCAAAAGAAAAAAGTATTTTATTCTATAATAAATTTTTAAAAGATAGACATCAGACAAGTGTATTTTTTCTATTCAAAGAGCTTGATAGACGATTGATTCTAGGAGCAGGCTTTTTTTATTTATATGTATAAATTGGAGATTATAAACACTAAATGGCCTTAGATCCCGAAAGGAGTATAAATAAAATACACACTCCCACCCAGATGGCCAGAGCTTCTCTTATGAGCGTCTTGGATCCTCTTGCGATCCTCTCGCGATCCCCCAACTTCCTCCTAAAGTCAGTAAAGCCAGTTCTGGATATTAGCAAGGCTATGGAAGACAATCAAAAATATCCGATTCTGACTCTGCTATTTTTAAATCTCCGATACAAAGGATTTTAAATTTGACTTTTTTTTAGAGCTGATCCAGTAACAAAATTTTTTTGCCTCATCAAAGATATTTAGTTTGATCATTTGATATAACAAATTAATTTGTGACTAAACACACATTACACTACTTTTTCTCAATTAAGGTAAGAAAAACTGAGTGAGGTGCTGTCACATCAGATTTTTTGCGTCTGGCTCCTAGGTAGCCTTTCTCTAATTCATCTCTTAATAAAACAATGTAAGCTAATTTAATCACTATCTTTAGAGTAATTTAAAAGAAAATGACAAAAATTTAATAACATACAAGAGTAAACTGAGTTCCAAACAATTTTTGGGAAATGATACATTTCAAAGATTATTTAATAAATATTGATATATGAATTTTAATCCAAATCGTTAGGGCGAAAATTTTGAGAAAATCGAAAAAAACTAAAAAAAGTACTTAAAGTAAAGTACTAGTACCCGTTGGCCGATTTTATTCAAAAAACTTCAAAGTGCAAGCGACCTTGTTTAAATATAAAGTTTCAGCTTCGAAGATTTTTTTCGTTTTTAAGAAATCTTGTTCACACACAGGCAGACAGACCATTTTGCGAGACCCATTTTTCTGACTCAGACCTCAAAACGTGTATTTCCTTTGAAATCTCGACATCGATTCGCATTCGCAATACTTGCTCAATATATCTTTCTCTTATATATATATATATATATATATATATATAATTTTTACTTTTTTACTTTCTCTTATATATATATATATATATAAGAGAAAGTAAAAAAGTAAAAATTCAATGCACCTGGATCAATTTTCCCTA
>JAAAKE020163335.1:0-11880 GCA_010014785.2 Anisolabis maritima
TTCTTTTGCCTCTGCCACGCTGGGATCATCATAGACTACCTGTGGAAATATAATTTAAATTTTATTTAGTTGCTTTTTTCAGGCTCATTTATGAGTTAATTTGAATAATAATTTGAATAATTCAAAATATAAATATATAATTTTACTAGAGAGCATAAATAATAATCATAAATAATAATATAGAGAAAATAAAGCAGGGGTTTTTTTTATCAATTTGGTTAAAATTTATTAGCAAATATATTGACTTATAAAAAAAATTTTTAAATTTTCCATTTATTTGATTAGAAAAACTATGTATATATTCTACTTTTTTTTTTAGTCTTTTCGGAATCTTGGGCCGTTTAGATTTAAAACAATATTTATATATTAATTTTACAATAGAAATTATCTAGGCATATTTATTTATATCAATTGGTACCAAATGAATCGTCGGATTTCATCGGAATGTCTGGGATAAATATCATGTTAAAACCTTGAACCTTTTGGCCACAAGGTAAGGGCATGTATATTCTAATAGGAGTTTTATTTTTTTTTTTAATAATAATAAATGTTTAGTACTTTATAAACTTACGTGTTCCATTGCCTGTCTATATCGTAAATGCAATGCCGACAAATCCCAATCAATAGCAACCCAGAAGGGAGGATGCCGTCCTTCAGCGTCAAATTCCACATTAGCATGATCATCATTGGAATAAAGATATTCGTTGGCGCGACATTGAATTCGGCAACCGCGGCAAAATCGGAACCAGGGACACCAGGCACACCACATCGCTGAACGAGGACGAACCGCTCGCAAGAGGAAAGGGAACTCGTAACCCAAACTATCGTCACTGGACAAATTTATTTATTTATTATTAGATGATGAAGGAAATTAACATTTGAAAAAATTTATAGTTTTGAAAACTAGGGAACATTAGATTTAGAAAAAAGCCTTAAAATAGATAGATAAAAGATATACGGCTCAAGATATTTTGTCTCAGTCGACGATTCAAGGCTTATACGCCTTTCATCTTCAGGACAAAGGACGTCAAGGTAAAGCTCACGCCTCCTGCGAATTA
The DNA here is from genome assembly GCA_010014785.2 of Anisolabis maritima. Taxonomy (NCBI): domain Eukaryota; kingdom Metazoa; phylum Arthropoda; class Insecta; order Dermaptera; family Anisolabididae; genus Anisolabis; species Anisolabis maritima. The sequence continues at coordinate 1,059 of JAAAKE020163335.1, forward strand.
CATAAATATTGTTTAAATGAGGTATTTATGTAATTCGTATAAATATAATATTTATATAATTCGCAGGGGTCGTGAGCTTTACCTTGACGGCCTTTGTCCTGAATATGAAAGGCGTATAAGCCTCGAATCGTCGACAGAGACAAAATATCTTGAGCCGGGTTTGGTGTATAGACACCGAAATGTTGGGAGAGGTAGGTAAAATATCCTAGGTCGAAAATAGTCTGAATTATTTAAAATTTGTCTTTAACTATTAGAAATTTCATAATTACCAATCTTGAGCATGATTAGCACTTTGCCTGCTGGATTTGTCGCGTGCAGGTAAAGGAGTAACTAGGCGGGACACTTGAAGCCAAATTGTAGCATAGAGTTGTTGTTTGTTTGTTTTTCCGGAAATAAATGGCACGAGAATAGGAGATCCAAAAAGTTCTGGCCTTGATTTATGTGCGGCCAGAAAATAGGCATCTTGGCGCACCTGGAAATAAGCATTAATAAATAATTTATAGAATAAATATAATTATTTATTTAATTTACCATCTTTCGGTGCACAGCAATGAGATAACCTTGTTGAGGTTCGTTTTCATTAGAAATCATTTCTTTTGTTGATGTTAAATCGGGAAGAGATTCAATGGAACTATTATTTTCATTTAGTGGTAGTGAAGAAGATGAGGAGGTAGAGCATGTTGATGGTGGTCCGTTGGAGCAAATTTCTTGCCTTCCACCAAGTAAGGGTATTGCTTAAAAAAAAAAAAAATGAGTAACCAACACATACCCACAAACTAATAGACAAATTTGAAAGAGATCGTCCGGAACAATGGAATTTGTTTTTTCAAAAATTAAAGGTATCAGTGACGGGGCTATAATCTCTTCTTTCCTAACGGCATTAAACTGAAGCTCTATATATGTTGACTCAAATGCAATAATGTTAATAAAAAATCAATATTTTCAATTGAACACTTTCCCCTAAATTTGAATTAAATGAACATTTCAATAATAGTTCAAAAGAATGATCTACTGTTGGTTTAAAATTTTAAATATTTATGAGTTAGAATGGTGGCAATTGGTCCTCTAAGCGCCCGTGGCACATTTATCTAAAAAGTAAAATTTAAAATTTCTGAACTTTTTGCGTTAAAATAATTTAAAAATAAAAAATAAAGAATAATCATTCTATAATAATAAAAATATTATAATATTACTGTATAAATATATATATATATGTATATGTATTAAAAAAATGATTAAATGAGATGGGCCCAATACCCTATCTCAATCATCTTTTCAAAGGAATATATGTCATGTTATTGTAAATTTTGATACCATGACATGGTTCTTCCTTTCTAGGGAAGTAGCTAAGTCACTTTTAGAAGAGGAGATATACATAAAAAATGTCAACATTTTTTATTTTTTTGAAAATAGAGTCAACTTTGCCAACTTGGTCTCCGTTAGAATTAATATGCCATTAGTGTTTTGATCAAAATGCCAACAATATTTTGCCAATTGCCAGAATTTTTATTGGTATGACCATTTTTTTAAGAAAAAAAGTGACTCGTCCGGGATTTAGCGAACTCGAGCCTCGAGGGGGAAAGAGGGTGATTCATGTTTCTTGCAGTCCCTGCCCACACGCCTATTATTATTATTTCATTACGCATATCCTTTCAAAAAGACTGGCTACTCCTGAATTAGACGATTAATATTTTCCTAAATATTTTAATTAAAAAATTAAATAAAAACTTCCACTTCTATAGACTTTTATACGCAATCTAGGCATATAGGAAGAAGAGAGAACTTAGAAAAGAATATTTTATTGATGAAAAGAATGAGTGAAAGAAAAATGAAATTTTTTTTATAAAGTTCTCTCAAAGCCTTTAATTTTTATATGAAAAAAAAAGATCTTTTAATAAAAGTGTGGGTCCAATGACCATCCAATAGAGTTTAAATGAGACAACTTTAAATTTAGTGAAGAACTTTGGAGTCTATGCCTTTTTGGTGAAGATAGGATCGCAAGCAAAAGTCCATCGTATTTAATTAAGTTATTGTATCATTTTATGGAATAATAGTTTTGATGTAAACTTTTTTTTTTTGAGTTCAAACATAAAAGCTCACAAAAATTAATAATTACCATTTCCATTAGAACAAATTTCCTGTTTAATATTCGTTGAATTATTTGATGATGTTGATACTGTTTTACTTAGGTTTGTTGTTGAATTAGAAATAGATTTTTGCCTTTGTAAAAGTAATACTTCAGTTGACCTTTGAATTTCAGCAAACAGATCGGCTTCCCTCTCGTCCCCACTCACTGATAATGGCAAGGGGAGAGAAGTCGAGAGCACTTGATAGGCATGCCAGGTGACAGGGGGTTGAATGCCAAATGGCAAAGGGGCTGAACCAGCAGAAAGCTCGTCTGAAGGGGTGATCTAAAATGAGAAGAAGAGTGAACTTAGAAAAGAACATTATTTTCTTATGAACAATAAACACATTTTTTACAATATTTAAACAAAGAAAAATCAAACAATTTCTAGCTGGAGATAAATTTAAATCTTTTTTAAAATCATTGTTGACCTTTTTATTTATAATGTATACAATAAGATGATCATATTTAAACCAACAATTTTTAATCTTACTTTCTACTATTTATAACATATATATATATATATATATAATATAATAGAAATGGGAAAGTATTATGATCATAAAAAATTTGACCCCAACCTCAAAAAATAAGTTTTTCTATAGCCACGAGATATCCCGGACTATTGAAAAAATGTATAAGAAAAGATCAAACTACGAGGAATTTGAGTATTTTAAAACAATGTTGTAATAAAAAAATTAAAAATTAAGGTTGGTTTAAAATTGATTCTTCCACGGATACTAGATAAATTAAAATCGAATAAAATTGTTCATAATTAATATTCTTTTTAATGTTATTTAATTATACCTATAAAATTGTGCAGTTTTTGACTGTTGAGGTTGGTACAGATTAGTGATTTATTTAAATAAGAACCCACTTACTTTTATTCTGGAATTAGCTATTAAAGCCAATACAATTTGAGTTGATGGTATTCCGGTGAGTCTGCTTACGGATTGTTTGATGTCTCCGCAGGTGGCAATTACCGGCAAACGTAATCCAAATCGTACGGGAATACTACCATCTAAGCGCACCTAAAATGTATATCTTATTAAAATTAAATATTTTATTTAATTATATTTATATTTTTTTAGAGATGGCAGAGAAAGGAAAGGTTCGAGAAATGAGAAATTTTGCAATTTACTTACAACAATAACTTGTATATACAATGCGAGGCTTTGAGCAGGCAGAGGTAGTGAAAGATAACTTAGTGGATCAAATCGAGTCGAGGCATGACCGCAAGAAAGACATGTGATAGTTGATTTCAGTTGACCGTGAAAGAGTTCTACTATAATTGACCTGCAATACAAAAAAAAAAAAGTAAGATAGTGATACATAGGATCCAGAAGAAAAATTGGGCTTAATAATTTTTAAAATTTAAAATATAGTACTTTAAAAATTTCATAACAATTTCATAATCAAATTTATTAATCATTTTATTTTAAATATTTATGTTTTTGTTTGAAATTTGTTTTTTTGTTCATAACGTGGAAAAGTTGACTTTGTGTACATATGGGAATCAAAACATATTTCAACCCAAGACTAAATTTAATTATGAAACCAGCTGTCAGTTATCTACAAGAGAAATTAGTGAAAAATGTTGAGTAAATGTGGAATATGAGAAACAAATGGTTTATAATTATTACTAAATCATCATTAAATGGCTATATAATGAAATATAAAAAAATTAAATATGACAAAAAACTAACATTGTTTGGACAGATCTCTTTAGCATTCAGGTTTTACAGATGGTCATAAAATGGAACTATTTAATATAAATTGGAAATTATTTAATATATTAGTGGTTTAAAGCCTGCAAGTCATCAAGTCATTTTTCAAAAATTATAAAGATTTGATAATTTACATGTATTAAAAATATAGGATAAGATTATATAAAAATTTTTGTTAAAAAAAATAAAATGACATAATTGTTAAATAATGGTCAGTCTAAGGAGATTATTATTTGAACATATATTAATAAATCTTAAATTGTTGATGTTGGAAATACATTAGAAATTATGTGAGTTATAATAGTTTGGATTTGAGACGAAATTTATTTTGTAACGAATTAATGAAGATTATTTAATGAATCCATTAAGACGCCCCTCAGATGCCAAAAAGTTTTGGGTTTTTTCGGCATATTAGGCCATTTAGACTCCGTATTTATTTATTTAAATTAATTAGTGGCTTTACCTCTGCACTAAAGGGCAGGGCTCCAAAAAAACTTAAAAAAATGAATAATTTAAGCTTTTTATACTGAGTTGATTAATATATTGGAAATATTCTAGTTGTGTTTAATATTTTTTGGTTGGGAAAGAGACAAGACCGTTCTATCAGCAGCTTTGAAATTTAAAGATTAATGAAAAAGAATTTCTATTGCGATTTCTATTGTTGGAGGAACCTTGCGATGAGATGTGAATCATTTAAATTAAGGCATGTTTTATTGACATATGAAGAAGCTTCAGAAAATGAAATATATTCCTTGGCTATTAGTGATTTAATATTTTGTTGGTTCATGAAATTCAAGGTATGATCCTGCATTATTTGCTTTAGGATTTATTCTACAGTGAAGGCAATTTGAAACAATTTCTTAACAGGTACTGGAAGAATGTAAACCGCCAAAATTTTTGCATCTTTCTTTCCCTTAACAATGGTAAGTAACGTGACCATGACGTTAACATTTTAGATATTGGACAATTCGTTGAATATATAACTCAACTTTGCAGACAACGTTTAATATTTTGATTTCCTCAAGTACAGATTGGCTATAAGTTAAGATGGGGAAACAGCAGATGTAGGAACTCAGACAAGTGGGTTTTTGGGTTCCTTTTTATAGATCCTTGAAGCTTTGATAATTTTTTGGGTGGATTTTGAAAAATGTAGAACTTCTCTAATAGAATAGTCTATGTTCATAATTACACCTTGTTTGAACATTTGGAATATAGCAAAATTTTTAGACCAAGAGTCGTCTTTTAATAGTTTGCTTTTTTTCGGTTGGTTCGGGATGTTCGGGCAAAAAAATTAAAAAAATAAAATTTTAAAAAAATTCATTGAATAAAATAAAATTCCTGAGCGAGTTATTAAAAAATGTTTTATAGCACATATTAATTTCCATAATATAAGATTTTGAAAAAATATCAAAACCAAATCTCGACATCGATTTTTTTTGCGATCGCAATACCTTCTCATTATATATTACATATCTAGAGAAAGTAAAATATGTTGATTGGTGGGTTATTTTAACCAAAAGGGCCGTGTTCTCAGTTGATATTCAAATTAAGTATAAATATGAAATATAAATATGAACCTTCTGACCTAGGTTAGGTTAGGATTAGGTGGATGCCGCCCTCCATTGGGGCCAATAATGGCCCATTGTGATAGCACTTGGGCTTCTGGGAGTGAGATTATCTCCCATTTTCATACTCCAAGAGGAGACTTCTGGCAGAGTTGGAAATAATTGCGGCAAGCCTAACTCGAACTCAAGCTATTTTCATACTCTAGATTCGCAATCCGCAGCTTAGACACTGCCTCTATACTTGTGTTAAATTCAACAAGGTCACAATCTTTTTCTGGCAAAGACTCGTATTTTCTTATACCTGTTTCGTTTTAAATGATGTTCCCAGGCTTCTTGAGCAACAATTGTGTCATCGCGACCATCTGAGTCACACAATTCATCATAAGTACCGCGTTCTTGAACTCGATTTAAATCTTCATGAAGACCATCCAAAAGAAAGGCTAATAATTCTTGAGCATCATGTTGTTGACAATCAGAGAATCGAGGAGCATATTTCCCAATAGTTAACTGAAAAAAAATATTATTAAATTAATTAATAAAAAAAAATAGTTAATTAATGAAGAAGATAGAATATTAAATTAATTACTCGAAGTTTAAGAGGTGCTATAGCTTTAGAAGAACCTTGCCACAATTGATGAACTAATTCACCATAGCGTTTGGCCATATGTCCACGCATTCCAAGTGGATTGACCCTAAAATAAAAATTAAATGGTAGTATAGTTTTTGAATAGTATTGGCAGGTTAAAAAAATACAAAGAAATCAAAATTTACCTCGGAAGTTTTAGTTAAATAAAACAAACAACACAAAACTTTGATAATTAAAAGAGAGATCAAATATCATTCATATTAACAACTATGATTTGGCTTATAAACGATCATATCATTTTACTAAGTTCCCTCCCCCCTTGATATTAGGATTCGCTATTTTATATACGTATTATAAATATTTAAATTGCGATTTCATTTAACAAATTTGAAAAAGAAAGTAGAATAAAATATAAAATTTTAATGAAGGTCAATTAAAAGGCTCAGAAGTAAATTTATAAGCTGGTAATTATTCGAAGATTTTTTTTCTTTAATTTCTTTACGCCTTCTGTAGCAATTATTAGGCTTTACAATTATATTATTATAATTAGAAAATATTCAATTATCGTTGGATACAAGTGGTCGATTGACGACCTTGTATCCAAGGTTCAAAGGTGATTGGCCTTGCTTAGCAGCATTGATCTTGGTGGCTGTTCCTCTTCGCCTAAGCCAGGACCGCCAGCTATTCGGTTGTTTCTCCCTCTCAGGGATTCACATAATAATGATACTAACAACGTGTATCAAAAAAAGTAATCATAAGCCATTTTTTGTTTCGTCTTAAGTAAGAAATTATTAGGAGAGATACATAAAATCAAATGTAAAAATATTACATTTTATATTATAAAAAAATTTATAAAATTTAATTATTTTGTTTTCGTGTACCTCCTCTAATTATCTATTAAGTCCAAAAAAATGGCTTTTGTTTACTTTTTTTTTTGATATGCATAATATATAATTGTTAGCTCAGTAGTTTGTCCATGTCACCACAATGCTAAACGTGTCGATGATAGTTGAAGGTAATCCTAGATAATGCATAGGAGGTTCAGGAGATATAATACAAGCTGTTTTTGGATCACTCTCACATCAGTTTATTTGTAAATATGTTGGCACAAATAAAAGATGTTAGAGTAACCCAAAAATGGTTGATATTATTTCTCGTAAACTTCCTTCTACGAGTTATCCAGTATTACCTTCCAATTATTATCGAAAGGTTCCGCATTGGGGTGACATGGAGAAACATCAAGGGACATTAAGGCGTTATATATTGTTAGTTTGATCATAGAAGGAGAGAAGAAAATTTTATTTTATACAAGAATGCAATAATGCCTCTTTTCTCCAGAACATGTGTTGATGCAATTGCTTTAATTTAAGCATTATTGCAATCTTGTGTAAAATAAAATTTTATTTTCTCCTTCTATGATCAAACGAACAAACTATATATGTGGCATTATTTGGGTGAGTTCGCTGATGAATGCTGTAACCTCCGAAATATTCGCCAATGATCATCTGCTAATAAATTTACTTCTACCAATGAATTAGCCTTTTATTTGATCAATGATATCTTTAGCATCCATATTTTTAAATTTAGGATGAAGAAGGCAGTCAAAAAAAAACAAAATTACCTAATACATCGATATATAAATTGAATGAATATTACTTAGATCAGATATTTTAATATTTATTTTTTTTATAAATATATTAAATATATATATATCTTAATATATTATAATAGTTTCATCGAATTAGACCGAAATGTTTAATTTTTTAATTGGTTATGTTCTTAATCCTAAAATTTTGTAATTTTTAAGATTTATCGAAGCTCAAACCCTTCTGTTAAAATCCAAATTACATATATATATTTTAATAAATTATTAACAATTAAAAATAATTTTGTAACTTTAATTTCAATTTAGTCAAGATATCTATTATTAAATTAAAAATATTGATATTTATTTATTATTGGATAATGTGATTTAGAAAAGAATGTAACAAGAAGAGAAAAAAAAACCAACACAAGAAAAAAAATGAGAAAAGATATTGCTGGTAATTCGAAAGAGAAGCTGAATTGTGAATTATGGAGAATAAATCCCAAAGATTTTCATACCACCTTAGTTGTCATGTCCATCGAATTATTTGCGTAATATACATATTCTAATAATCTGTCAGGATTTGCTTATAGTTTTTAGAGAAAAGTAAAAGATGATGGAATATGTTCCAAAGCATATTAAAAACTGTATCGGGATCCATTTGAGGTTCATTGTCACAATCGTGGCATAGACCGCGAAAATTCAAAGGTCAAATAATGAACACTTTTTGAGTTAAATAATGTAAAGTAGAATATCAATTTTATTTGAAATCAATTAATAAATGAAGATTGGAAAGTTCATATGGCTCAAATAAATCTGATCGATCTCAAAAATTAATCACTATTGAAAGAATTCTGAATAATAATATCACATTTATTTGATTGGTTCATAATGCAAGCTGTATTGTGGAAGTAAAAGCGCACAACACTAATTGCAAAATCATTTTTTTGGACTCAGGAGATGTAATAAGAAGATGCTTTGAAAAGAGAACGTCAAATTTTTTTAGAAGACTTCTCCTTTCTCGCCGAATGGGCAAGTAAAAGGATTAGGAAGAACAGAGGAATAGAGATAGAGAGGCGTCTAGTAGTTAATAATAAAATTGTTTTTTTAACTTATTTTTAAAATAGTAATTACCGATTAAGTTCTAAAAGATGCCAATTGGCCAGAAAATATTTGGTTAAAGGCTGAGTGTTGGAAACACATTGAAGAGCAGCATTCATGAAGCATGTATTTCCAAGATTGTTTAATCCAGTAGCGCCAGGCGTAGTGCATGATGTAGAAGCTGAAGCAGCTACAGCTACAGTCAATGAACCTGAAAAAATACAAATTAAATTTTAATAAAAATTAATCTAGACAATTGGTTAATCAAATTTAAATCCACTTTAAATTTTAATTTCCCTGCCTCTTGGAGCATCGAAGGGTCTCTGGTTCGTTTTTCACCCTGAGAGATAAAAATTTATTTATATTATATTAGCTAATTTAAATATAGACGGAGTCTATATGGTCTCAAATGTCGAAGATTGTCTGATATATTACAAAAGAAAAATTTTTTTCTTCTGTATAGTGACATCTTTTTTTTATAATAATAATAAATAATGAAGGGTCCCAAACGTCTACCCATATTCAATATCAAAGGATTATAAAACTCCCAATTTGCTGGCAAAATTTCATAGAAAAAGATGAAAATATGAAGAATAGAAAATTTTTTTCTATTGTAAAATAATGTTGTAATATAAAAAATTAAATTAAAACATCTAGCCTTAGAAGCACTTGAATGATTTAATAATGCTTGAAATTTTTACCTAATTCTTCAGGCCAAGTTAAGTCTGGATTGCGGACTTCAAGCAAAATACGATCTGAATCCTCAACACCAAGAGATTCCAAAGTTGACTGTTCGTCCTCCCACAAAACCATTCCAATCTGGAAAGGAAATTTTTTAATTAAAATTCAAAATATATTTGATAGAAAAGAATTAAACTTTTAAAAAATTTCAATATATTTTTAATTTTAATTAAAAACTAACATTATCCGGTTGGCAATGCCATAATCTTATATCTTCTTTTAGTATATCAAGACGAGATGAAAGGAAATCATAAACATGTCCGACACGGGCCAAACGTGAAAAGGCAGCTGAATGGGCCAAATAACGCTTAGGTGGTCCAGTTGTCCCTAAAAAGTGAATATATAATATAAAATATTTATTATAGTTTTATAAATAAATTCTATAATAATTAAATTACCAAGAGCTACAGTTACCGCAGCGGTATGTGGAGTTTGATGTCTTAAAATATGAAGATTAATAGGAAATAATTCTATTTCCGGTTCACATCCATCAGGAGCAATCACCTGAATAATAAAGTAATAATTAAATAAATAAATATATATAGGTAAAGTGGGCTAAGTGAGAAAGAAAAAACATATAGTTCGACTTTGGGTCTTCTTTTTTAAAAAATAGCACAGATTCAGATCTCGTAGTGCATCAATAAGATGATTGATTAATATTTTTCAATCCTACATGAGTATAAAATTTTATCTGAATTTATTAATTTTTTATAAATTTTTTATAAAGATACTTTTGGCTATACACGGATAAGTGAAACACCAAGCCTTATTTAATACGACTGCTATTAAACATCGAAAAATGTTAAAAAAAAATTCATCAATACAAGAGAAGCAAATTTTAATCACAAATTTTTTGATTACAAAATTTGTTTACAACAAAAAGATTTAATTCTGTAATGTATATTCTTTGATTTTTTTCATATTCTGCTCAACACCAAAATCATTAAAGAATTATCAAAAATGCTAGATAACAATGCGAATATTTACTATCGCCACATATTTAGTAGGAGGGTTACAAATAGGTCCGGATTAGGGGAGCTGACCAATGCAAAATCTGTAATCGGCAAACTTTCATTTTACTTCATTTCTTTTTTTTTATCGTCTTATCGACTTTTGATGCCATCATATAGACTTTAAATAACTCAATTATTTATTTATACTAAATGGTATCCAATTGGTTTAAATTAAATTTCATTGGACTGACTGGGAACCAAACCTACACTCCTTGGCTTTTAAGGTTATCAACATTAACATTGTCAAAATCTCTAACCTCTCGGCCACGAGATGGGGGTATTTTGCTTCATAATCTAGAGTAATTAATTTTTATTAAAAAACTAAAAAATAAAAAAGTCAAGATCCATCAGGGAACCGCCGCTCACACTTAGGGAACTT
>JAAAKE020163346.1:0-30215 GCA_010014785.2 Anisolabis maritima
GTCCTTATTTATTTATATTAATTGGTAGCCAATATAATATAAATAAAATTTTGTCGCTCAGGACGGGAAGTGAACCATTCTCTTATTTATAATTTATAAATGGTGTTTCTACTAATTATTTATTTAATTTTGTTTTTAATTTTTTAATTTATTTTCATTGGAATTAATTGTTGTACGTAAATGCAACGTAATCTTGCTAAAGCAAGATTATTTCTTTAATATTAATAGTACTAGACTCTTCATTTCAAAAGTACTTATATCTTCTCTTCTTTCTCCCTTCTCTTTAACATTATAATGTTATTTCATTCTTTGTATTAAAAAAACAACTTCCTCATCTCAAAATCATTTTTTTTTTAATTTTAGAAATCTTTTTTTTTCTCATTCCTTTGGATTTCTTTTTAATTTGTTGAACTTTCATATGATTTTCATTTTTCATTGTTTATATTTTAAATCGGTTTATTTGGCCGTGTATATATGATCTTCTTGCAATATTATGAGAAATGATCTATTAATTTGATGTAGAATTTCTCGTTGATTAGATCATATTTACAAAAACAGTCTTTCGGCTTAGGCTAATTTAAAATATAATATCAACTTTTGAATATTATTTTAGCCTCTAAACTAAATACACATACAACTCTGAAAAAAAGAGACAATGCTAAACAAATATCGATTATGTGACCTTACTTCACATTTATTGGCCTGTTTGTTCGCAAATAAACAAGTAAAAAAAACAAGCAAAAAAAAGTTTTTCGCATAAAAAAGACCGCTTAAAAGAAAACAATATCTTACAAAAAATATTTATTTTAGAATTGAAACTTTCACAGTTATCATTAATAAATAAATTACCTTAAGGTTTATTTGTTTTAAATACAACGTCTCGGCCACTTATGAACTTCTTCGACTACAAATCACATACAAATCACAAAGAGTCTTCAGAATGTAGATCTCTAGATATAAAACTTTGTGATTTGTACTTGAAGAAGTTCATAAGTGGCCGAAACGTTGTATTTAATGCAAATAAATCTCAGGGAAACAGAAAATGTAATTTATATATTAAAAATATTATTTATTTTAAAGATCTTTTAAACTCGTGAAAATAAAATTTTATTTTCCAAAAAGATATTAATTAATTAAAGGCCCAGGATATCTAAACATATTCAAACTTAAACAAGATGACTATACGAAGCTGATACTAAAGATTTTTTTTTCTTTCCGCTATTTTTTGCAAGTTGTTTTCTTTATTTTAATTTTTCTTATTAAAGTCCTAATATTTTTTTGTTTTTTACTAAAAAAATTTTTTTAAATCCCTTTCTTATTAATCGCTTTCTTTCTCAGAAGATAAAATTAATATTCATAATATACTATCCTCCTCAAAAATAATTGGACAACCTGTATTTTTTGTTTCGTTTTTAATGGATAATTAGGATACGTACGTGAAATTCATAATCATTAAATTTACTTATTATTAAATTTAGTATTTTCGAATTTATTGTATTCAATCAATCACATTATTCATTAAGACGAAACAAAAGATATAGTTTGTCTTCTGATAATATATATTTATATATAATTTATAAATAAAAAATTTTCATTCTTTACTGCTTATCTTGATGAGTACTTTGGTTACTTCTTCGCTTCAAGCTACCCTTGTAATTTATACAAAGCTAAATCCATGCATAGAGTCCGGTTTGATGGTGACCGGTTTTCCGCGAATCCCTTTAACGTAAATAACGTTATATTCAAATTCCCTAGGGAATTTAAATTCTATTTTACTTGATTTCATTTGTAAATTAGTAATTTTTTCCTCTTGAATTAAAAACTCATTTATTTAATTAATTTATAAATAAAAAAATATACTGTATGCGATTGAAATGAATAATATCAAAATAAATTGTAATATCACTCCGTTTCTTTTATAACAGATATATTAAAATTAAATATTACTCGTATATCTTACTCTTCCTCTTTACGGGATATTTTAAATCTTCAGTCTCTCGTGTTAGTGGACAACTAATTGAGAGTTTCATAAATTGGTTTCCATTAAGTCAGATATCTAGATCAGTGGTTATCTTTGAAAGAGAGTAATTTGGGAATGAAACGCCCATTGATTTTACAAACAACATCTTAGGTATCATTTCGTCGAGTTTTTTTTTTCACTAATCCCAAAGAAAAATTGAAAAAAATTTCAAAAGATCTACCAGCGCGCATGCGTCAACATCAAGAGGAGTAATTTCTCCCTCCGCTTCAGTTCTTCCTTTTAAACAATAATATATGAATTAAGTTTATATACATATAATAGTTTAGTCCTGATGCCTACGAAATAAAGGAACAATTATAATTTTAAAAAATGGAGTTAGTTAACAGTAGGAGTGGGGGTAGTCTCTTCCCTCCTGAGGCTGTGCGTATATTGACGTTTATGACACGCTCTTTAGAAGCCTATGGAGCTGCTCTGTGTAATCTAGTGGTTCTTAACCTCTTGAACTTACGGAGCACTTTCGATTACGAGAAAAATTTGCGAAGCACCAGAATCATCAAGGTCAAAAAAAAAATACACCTTTATTTACAAATAAAAATTAAAAATCATTAAAAAAAATAAATAAAACATTAATATAAAAATATAACATATATTTTATATACAGTAAAAATAATAATCATAATTGGCGGGAAAGAGAAGAGAAAAAGAGATAATTTTTATGTCAATGTTGGGGTCAATGGGAGATTACGCCGCGCTTTGACTTCCTCGTCAACAGTAATTCGCATTCAATAACAATTCGCTAAACTTCGATCAGATGTTTTATTTTTGACGGAGCACTTGTATCATCCTCAGAGAGCGCAACACTGATGTAGTCCATTTGAGAGCGTGTCACCTCCCCGGAGTCATACGCGTCTCAATATGCGCCTAGCCTTAGACTCAAGCTCCGCCCCGAAGGCACTTTTCTAAGTTGCGTATTATATTCGTCTAACAAGCATCAATAAAACGTACGACTTTAAGAAGTTTATTCAGACCTCATTGAACTGGCACGATAGAATTTGAATAAATAAATAAACATGCCATTTTAAAAACAGAAATTTTTACAACCTGATAATTCGAAAATTATTAGAAAATGTTTAAATAAACATTTAACCGGCCGGCTAATAAAAGGGCTGTTTGAATATTCATTAATTATTAATATCTAAATATAAATAAACTTGGAAATTCCATTTTAAACGTTTGACATTTGGTTTTAAAAAGGTCTCTCTCTCACACGCACACTCACACGCTCTCTCCCTCTCACAGTTTCATCTCATCATATAAAATACGTTTGCAAAAAGACAGAAGGGTTGTCTTCACTCTCTGATCCTCTCTTTTAATTATCTAACCAGATAGAACGATTTAGAGCCTTCCTTTTAAAAATAAGTTATTCTTTAACACTCGCAAATTTTCATGGATTCATTCATAAAGCAAAACAAATACTCTGATTCGATTTCTGCAAAAATAAGGAAAGGTTATTTTTTTTTTTTTTTTTTTTAATTTTTCATTAAAACGAAAACTATTTAATTTATTCAGGATGTTTTTTAATTTAATATCGTTTTATAAAGTTACTTTGTAAATAGTTAAATATTAATATAAATTGCTTTAACTTTTTTGCCCATGTAAAGGTGACCAAAGATTCCGATATCACTTATTGGTCCTATTTAAATAATAATATTTAACATACCATAATCCAAAAAAGTGTTGAGTCCTTTTTTATGTAACCTCACACTAACGAGGTCGCTAAAAGATAATTTTCAAGGGGTATTTGAAGTTCACTGCATGTTAAGAATTCTAGGAAGCATGAAGGGTCACATAAAGAAAGACGCAGAAGCGACCAACTACTTTTTTCCACTGTCAAACTTATTTTTTTTTTTTTATAATTCAAACTGTTATAATAACTCTTATATTTTTTATTTTTAATCTTTCATTCAAAAAATGAGTCCGCTCGATTACCGCACGCGATACCGACACACGAGCGTACTCATGGTATCTTTTTAAAGTATTTATTAAAAAAAAAAACTTTCTTTAACGAATTCTCTTCAAAATCAATTTATATATGTCTTATTCATGTGCGAAAGTAAGACATTCTCTCAGGGAGACGGAGAGCATCTTGGCTTGTCCTATTTTATAAAAAAAATAACTAAAAAGGAATTTGTCAACTTTAAATCTCCCGGTCAAAATCAATACCATTTTGCTAATTGTCACAATTGATCACATCGTTGGCCTTATACCTTATTACCACCTAGAACGGAATTTGCCAACTCAAAGTGACTTGGGGAGGGGGAGGAGGCTCCGACTATTCCCTACTCTTATTGGTTCTAATGAAAATTTTTATTCATATTACAAATCGATATATTTATTCGACGAATTATTCAAGTTTAAATGTCAAAACAAAACCAATATCTCTTTTTGAAATATCATTACATTTTATATCATAAAAAAAAAACTTTAAGGCTCTTTTAAATGTTTCTATAAAGAGGAGACTTGCTACTTTAACATTTATGGTTAAATATACAAAAAAAAAAAGTAGGCTAATTTATTGAAAAGAATTCAAACCGCTACATCTCGACGAAGAGGTCAGAGCCAACCACCTTCTTCCGAACATTACACTTTTATTTCCCATCGTTTTTGAGAAAATGAAATTCTTCCTAGACAGCACATGCACGTTCCATGTGCGCCCGCAACGAACGAAGGAACATACATTGCACATTCTGTACAAACTGGACGCGCAGTGTACTTACCCAGTTTTGGTCGAATTTACATTCAGGGTCGAAAGTAATCCGTAATCTGGACGTCGCGTGCTGTCATTTTTAAAGAGAAGACCTTTATCCTCCGAAATGTTAACGTGTAACGGTTTTAACTTTTTCAATAAATTGGTTTGTTCATTTGAGTTATACTCGTAATTATAGTTCATTAACTTTTTGAAATGTCACGAAAATCATCGCAAGATTTAAATTTATAGCGAAAAAATTTGACTGAATTAATAATTCCTTTTTAATATCTCATTTTAAATTTATCTAGATCCAAAAAGCCATTTGGACGTTCTTTTTTTTTGAGAAGAATCATAAAATTAAATATTTGAATATTAAACATATATATATATATATATATATATTACTTATAAACATGAAGGAAAAAACTTCAAGTAAAAGTATAGATATTCCAGTGTCAGTAAAACATGACATCATTCTACATTGCAAAATTGTTAAATCTCTATTCAATTCACTGTACAATTTCTCTTAATAAGATTATTAAACTAACATAAGTCCTATTGTCACAGACTGTCTGATTACTCCTCAGAATATTTGCTCTTATAATATACCCCGCAGGGATTTGCTAATGGCTTTAGCGTATAATGTAAGGGATAGCCCAAGAAAGTACTAATTTTCATGTTACTCTGTGTTAATGTGAATATTACGGCATCATTGTTATGTTATCCTCAGTGCAGATCTTTGACAAATCGTCATATATTCTATTCAATAAATATTTGTTTGTATATAGGAAAATTAGACAGTTTGCCAAACATCTGTAATGTACTGTTAATAACATTTCAATGACGCCGAGATACATTACATTAAAACAGAGTAACACGAAAATTAATTATTTCTAAGGCTCATGTCCTTCCTATTCTATTCACTTTATATATCCACTTCCCTACCTAGGAATAACAATTATACTCTATTTAAAATTTCTAAAGTACTGGAGGGGAGGGAGCGGACGATACAGCGTTGCCAGTTTTGTGTGTCACTAATGGAAAGTATTCACAACATAAGTAAGCAGCCGTTAAACTCTAGCACCGCAGGTAGCAGAGCGCTAAGCTCTGATTGGCCGTTGGACTGTCAGTCCTCCGCCTCCTCCTCCCAATACTAAAGTAATTTTAAATTGAGTATAATGATTGAGTTATTTTGAATTCTGAATTTTAAAATCAGGTGTCTTAATCAGCTCGGCTAATTGACTGTACAGGAATTTACTTATTTTGTTGCCTTTTCGATTCATTGTTCGAGAACGGACCACTGAATCGTAAGTATTTAATTAATTCTAGAACAATTAAACAAAAGCACTATTAGATTAAATGATTAAGAATTAGATAAAGGAATTGAAGACAATTGGATCGAAATAAATACCTTTACATTATAAACGTGAGCCAAATATTTTTTTTTTTAAGAAGTAAAAATGAGATAACAAAACGAAGTTAACAAAAGATTTTAAATCTCAAAACCGTTAAATGATTATCGACCGTTTTGTAAAAGATATTACAACGAAAAGATGAAGATAATTAACACATAAAATTTTTTTGTTGTACATACTAAGGAAGGTCTTGTTCCGTTTCTCATTCACTCTCTTGGTGTTTTTTTTTTTTTTTTTTTTTTATTTTATTTATTTATTTTTTTTTGATGGGTTGGTCGGCCGTTGGGCCGTTTGGGCCCTGTTCGGCCCTTGGAGAGAACCGGGGCTGCTGCTGCTGATCGATAGCCAGGCGCTGCTGTGCCATACTGCCATGCGCTGCTTACCTATCTGGGCTGCTTGCCGGCCTGCCGTCGTTCTCTTAACACAATCCCGTCTTCATCTTCATCTTCATCTTCCTCCTTCGTCTTCATCTTAGTCTTCGTTTGCCGTCTTCACTTCTGATCACTCTAATCCACTCCACGCTCTTTCTCTATCTCTCTCTTATTGATTACCTGAATATTCACCTGACTAATCGAACTTATTACATCGTTTTCTTTAATAATATTTATTTATTAATTATTAATGAATTATAAACTCCTAACTTTTAAAGAACTATATAAAAAAAAGTTGTAATGAGCTTTTTAAATATAAAACTTTTTTATATATTTCTTAAAAATTGAAGGAGATATATATGATTATATAAAGTAACACGGCACGGAAAACAAATCGCTAAACAAGGTCATCTTAAATACGTAGAATACCGACCGATTTTTTTCTATTATTAATTTTTTTATTACTAATATCAATGGTATATTTCAAGGAATACACGAATAATTGTAATTTTATTTTTACGGTATGGTATCTTCATTAAGCATTTTTACTTTCTCGTCTACGTAATTAATATAAGGAGAGTATTGTAATCATCCAAAAATTTCGAAGTTTTGATTGTTCTTAAGTCGATGTGTATGTTCGTTAACACGATAACTCGAGCACGGTTTAATGTAGATCAACCAAATTTTACATACGTGCATTACAGCAAAATCATAGATTTCTCTCAACTTTTGGGCTATTTCCCGCAACGGCAAGTGCCTGAAGCATTTTTTTTAACAATCGTGATATGATTTCATGGAGACAAGTCAAAAGTTATTTACAGACATTATATATCAAAATCAGAGGCCGCTGTTGAAATTTGATCCATTTCCATCAAACGGAAGTGGTATTTTACCTGAAATGTTTTTCTAACAATCGTGATGACTCATCTAAGATATATATGTGTATACGAGAAAGTCGAGGAGAGGCCACTTCCGAATTTTTTTTTTTGCTACAAATTCTTTCAAAATTACTTTCCAAAAGCTCCCAGAAGATAGCTGATTTTTATTGAATTAGTGTCAAGATTTTTTTAGAGGTCAGTTTTTAAATGACAAAAAATCGCGTTATACCGGATCTCTGTAATCTTACATCCATAAATCAACAAACATATTATCTATAAACATTTGAGTTCTTTTTTCATGCTGCGTTGCTGGTGCAAGAAATTAAGAATGCGGCCTAGAAAGGCCGGCAGTAGCCGGGATTCTTGTTGGTCGAAAGGAATTTTGCAATTGTTTCTTCTTCGTAATCCCACTTTAACTTTTTCATTTGTAATTTTTTTCGTCTATTATCCTTTTTTTTTTTGTGTATCATAAAAATTAGACATCTTTTTCGTTTACATAAAATCCAAAAAATATATAAAACATTAAATTTAATAATTTTGATTTTCATCTAATTATTAATTAAGACAAAATCAAGTTTATTTACTTTATTTTTGCTAATGTATAGTGAGTTTCAAAAGAAAAAAAAAACATTCATTTATTTTCTCTCTATGATTATTTTAATGTTTTTAAAAAAGACGGAAATTTTTTTTTTTTTTTTCAGTAAAAATTTCAAAATTATTTTTTAAAAATAATAAAATAATCGAAGATGAAAAGATTGTGTAGCCAAAAGAAAATAAAAAATATTTTTGTTCGACGTTTCAGATGCAATACTTCATTTCCTCAAGAGCAAAAGTTGTTAACAAACAAGTGGACCGAAAATATAAATATTTTTTATTTTCTCGTGGCTGCACAATCCTTTCATCCTCTATATGGCATACAGCCACAAGATTTCTCCAATAAAATAATCACACATAGAAAACGCCTGGGTGGAGAGTGATTTATCGATTCACTGGTGAACTGTACCTATATTGTCGATTTCCTGCATTCTTTATTATAATTAATTAAAAAGTCCTTAGAATGGGTGACGCAGAGTTTTTAAAAAAGCATATACAAATTTTTGTACTTTGTTCCTAGAAAATTTCTAGTCATTTCTCAATATTTTTTTAAAAACTGTGAAAGTAAATTTATATTTTCACGGTTATTGTTATTTTAAATAAAAACATTTTTTTTTTGGCATTAATCGTGGTTTATTTTTGTAATTAATACAAAAAATGATATTAATATACAATAATACAATGTTTCGGTCACTATTTCTGAATGCCAAAAAATGTCTTGTTTATAATAACTGAGAAAACCCAGGGGTAGCTTTTCTTTTAACACTCCCTGTATCTGCTATATAGAAAATCACGCCTCTTAGAAAAGAAAAATTTCTTATAAGAAAATTTTTAAATAAAATCACAAATAGAAAATTATTTAGCTATTTGATTTTAATGAAGTACATCTTCCGCTTCATATGGTGATGTCTATGAAGATCTTATATTTAATAAAGCCACCTATCACCGCAATGTCGCACTATCTCGAGCATTTATAGCTTTCAATTGAGGTATCAAACGGTTTGAGACTAGTTCTGGTTTATGACAAACACATGATCACAATGAATGCAATTACGAATAGAAAATGCGCTAAAAAATAATCTATTTAATCCTGCTGCTCATCTGTTTTTTTCTCATGGCTAATTGGGGCCATCAATTAAATCTCATTCATTATTATTAAAAAACATTCTAATACTAAAATAATATTTCTATTAGAAAAGAAGGGTGTTAAAGTTAAATCCCAACATAATCCCGTTCGAAATACTCGTCACCTGTTTTTCACATCGTTAATCGAAAAGAAAATCTCTTCATTACACAAACCCTTAAAAAAAAAAAAAAAATGATTTATATTAATTTCCACAATCGAAACACTTTTCAACAATAATACGTGTTTTTATTTAAAATAACATACAAATGTCATTGACATTAATTTTTGAATAGTAATATTTATTTCACACACAATTCCGATAACTATGAATGAATCAATTCTCCATAAATGTTTAAACATTGAAACAACTGCGAATTAATTCTTAACGTCATCTCACGTCTTTTGAAATATCATTTAAACTAAACAGGCTATTTATTTATTAAAGGCATCTTCAACAGCTAACTGATTTGAATTTATGTAAAACTGGCTTATTAGCCTAATGAAATATATTTATTTTTTTAAATATGTACAAATAAAAGCGTAACTAATGTAAATAAATATCCTCTCTGCAATAATAGATCAATCTGTACCACTGTTAGGCCACACTCAGGGCTACTGAGAGGGTACCCGAAAATACGTATAATTTTATTATTGTTAATGAAACTTTATTATTCGAAAGTGGAGGCATGGAGAGGGAGAGGGGGAGGACTCCAACGGCGAATAAGAGGGCCACTCACTTTCCAGATTTTTACAAAAATACTACTGCTGCTCACTTCCACTGCGAACATAGTCCGTCAGTGACGTACAACACTGGCAATGCTGTAGCCGTTCTCCCTGACCCTCCGCCGAGAGCACAGTATTGAAGTTATATTAAATAGATTATTATTCAGATTCTGAACCTCGGTTATATCTTGGCGACCCTGGTGATTTTATTTGAAAATTAGAAAACGTAAGGACAAAAATTGTGCAATTAATATAAGAATTGAAATAGGCAATCTAATAATCTTTGTTTTCCTTCTCTATAAACAAATCTTCGATCCATTCCTCTGATCCAATCTTTGTATCCTGAGATTCTGGTCGCCGTACGAGTGAGAAAGAATTTGATTTTAGAGGTCGCTGCGTTCCAGAGGACTTTTCTCACAATTTTCATGCTCAGGTTTAAACTAAAACAAATAAAACAATTGCCAACATTGCTCTAATTATTTCCAACAACAAAAAAAAAAAAGAAAGAAAATAATAAATCTTATCTCGAAGAGGAGAAGTTTACTCCCCCCCCCCCTCTTGTATCCGCCCTTGCGATCCAGAGATGGTGGCTCAGATTGAAGGCGGTGTGCGATAGCCTTAAATCAGGGGCCAAAGTATAAGTTTTTTTTAAATTTAATCATTGTTTTTCAGTTTAATTATGTTAATTATTCTACATAAGGTATATATATATCAATATTTTTGCTAGACATTCTTTGATCGAATTTAGGTAACAATATTAATACTCGATAATTTTCGAAATTCATGAAATTTTACACCTGAAGATATAAACAGAATGAATAGACGAAAATTCTATTTTATTCAAATTAATTATCATAGATAAACAACATTTTTTTATTTAAGTATTTTTTTTTATTTATTGCTTCAAAATAATATTTTTATTAAATTTTTTTTGTACTCTGTTGGTATTTTACCATCAATTTTTTATTTCTATTAAAAATATAGCTTGATTGGATTTAGGAAAAAACTTTCTCATGATCCCCAAATCTTCTTCCTATAATAACATATATATAAGGATATTCTTTTTCAGCCCCTTCGGCTAACTGAAAGTTTAGTCGGGAGGCTGGTGGGTCGAGCCCAGGCCAGAATCTTATACCTCCCTTCTCCTCAGATTTCACCCTCCCTCTTCCCCAAACACATTTTTTATATACAAAAAGACAGTAATTTTAGGAATTTGAGACCATAAGACCCCTCCAGCTCCCAAGTTACGCCTTTGCTTATATTTTAGGCCAACTTTGGATAGTCGTTTAAGGGAACGGGAAATAAAAAAAGCAATGGTGGAATATACATATTCTTGATTTAACAAATACATTAAATATTCATATTTATCCTTATTAAAAATTTGGTGGAATGGCCTACAAAGGGGTAGGGAAGTCACAAAAGGTTGGAAACCAAATACTTCTAAACGAAAGCTTCCCGATCATCTCTGCAGCAGATAATTTGGTTAATTATTCCATTAATGCAATATCATTATAATGAATTTAAATTTAATTTCACTTTTACGAATATTATCTTTAAACTATTTCAATGATCCGCAAAAAAATATTAAGTTATTTTCCAGAGCACAAATAAAAAAAATCTGCTGTGACCGCACATCACACAACTTTATTTTACCTAAGGTTAGAAAAGCTGTGTGTTGTTCGTCGGGGAGGTAGTCAGTCATTCATTGTGTAGCCAACTTGATTTATTTTGTTTAATAAATGAGAATTCCATATGATCGCACTTTAGTTTCCGAAAGAGACAGTGGCCAACCAGCGTGCGCAGGCGAGGTGCGCGTGGCCCATAATGTGCAAGCTTGTAAAAGAGCCTTTGAATTGAGGGTCCCACACTATTTTGACGTAGAAAATGATTATTATATCTTAAAGATTATCTAATTTATCTTATGTACAGCCAATTTAATCGAAATAAAATGGTTTAAGAGAAATTCTCAAAAAACCTAAAAACCTACAAGAGTACTGGGCTTCAAACAATTGAAATTTCTCTAGCAAGGGATCTCCTTACTTTTTGCATCGCTATCTACGAGCCAGATTGGAAAGTCTCATAAAACTAGACGCAAGCTAGAGGCGAGCAAACCCTAGAGGGGTCGTGGCGTTCTATAACAAATATTGAATAATAGGGGTTTGTTTAGAAAAAGGTGGTCGTTTTCAAAACAATGCCTCAAGACTAAAACAAACCCCTATTATTCAATATTTGTTATACAAAAATAGAGCCAATTTTTAAAAAAGTACATCAGTAAAGTACTAGTACCCATTCACCGATTTTATTCAATAGCTTCGAGGTGCAAGCGACATGGGTACCTACCTAAAATATAAACTTTCAGCCTTGTACGTTTTTCGTTTTTGAGTTTTTGTTCACATACGTATTTCCATTGAAATCTAAACATCCGTTTTTTTTGCGATAGCAATAATTTTTCACTAAATATTTCGTATATAGGTAAGAGAAAGTAAAAATATTGATTTAGTGAGTGATTTATTTAATTTATTTATGAAAAAATAATAACTTTTCAAAAACTCATCATTTCAAAATAAAAAAAAACAAAAGCATAGGCATTTAAATAAATAAATAATAAATGCTCCAACTTCTACAATTGGAGAAGGCATTTAAAAATTAAATGCTTTTGTAGAAACGAAAACCCTTTTGTTAGCGGGAAGCTGAGTGAGGTACCTGCAAAACCCCTTCTTTTCATCATCCCTCCTCAAGTAGTTTTAAGCTCTACCCTCCCCATGCCAAGGTCTTCTTGATTACTATGCAATGTAAATCTTATTATAGAACCCTACACAATACATCACTGAATCCGGAAATTCGTGACACTTTTTTAATTTTGGTTGATTATTCAGCTGTTAATTAAACAGTTCTAATTATAAAATTATTGCTTATATTTTTTATCAAAAAAAAAAAGATTATTTTATTATAATTAAACTATCTTTAAAAAATTATGATTTTTTTGAAATTTAATTTTAACTAATTATTAATATAATCTCTCCTTTAAAAAGTTTGTGTTTATTTCTCAACTTTGCTATTTTATGATCTTGGTCAACTTTTCATTAATTTGTTATAGAAATTTTATTTTTGTATAAAAATATTTATTAATTTATATTAATATGGCATTGTAGGTTTTTTGGAAATATTTTCTTTGAAAAGTATCATCTGTTACACTCAGAAGTAGACAAACTTTTACTTTCGGAATGATCTAATTTATTAGAGGACATACAAAAGGTAGTAAATTGATTATATGAAAAAGAATAAGAAATTTGTTATCTTGTGTTTTTGTGCAGATCGTATAATAAACTAGTCAGCTAACTCCAAAGGCAACACATAGTGTATTCAGTAAATCTCTATTTAATACCGGACATCTCGTTTTCTTTAGATTCTGTATGTTTGCATTTACTAACATAAACCACTATAACGAACACATTTTTGACTTCAGAGTTGGTCGGTATAAAGACGTTCTACTGTATTTTAATTTCTCCTTTTTTTTCCACCAAGTTCAAACTTGATGAAACTTCTGGAGCGTCAATAAGAAGAGCATAAATCTTTAGTAGTGAAAGGATCACTTAAGAAGACACACGCATCTTCTCCTCTCTCTTTCAAAAAGCTCATTTCTTCTATATTACACACCTATATACCTGGATAAATTACGTACTATACTATTTACTCTAGTATTATTTTTTATTTATTTATAATACAATTTAAGCTTAAACAAAAGAAAATAAGTGATTAACCGCTGAGGACAATGGTACTATTATATAACTTATTGATCATTATGTTATAAATATATACAAACAAAATGAAATTTAATATTTTTCAAAAAGTAGAACATTTTAATAAATAATACTTAGAGTTTTTAGAAAAAGACCCTTCCGGAAACTTCGCGGACCCCGCTATACACATGATTAGGATTTGTATAAAAATAATTTTTTGATTGATTTGATTAAATAAACAAGGCTTAGAGAAACACGAATCCGTTGTGGCAGGTTTATTTTCAACGAATTTCGTTGGTTTCTAAAATCGATTTATATATGTGCGTGTGTTTGTTTGAGATGGTAGTGAAATTAGAAAATAAAACAAATGAAATATGAATTCTATAACGATGCATACTTTCGATATCTCGAATTATTCGACTTTAAATGTCAAAACATGTCTCTTAGTTTCCGCTCCTCGTAACGAGAGATTTATCGATTCACTTGTGAATTTTAAAGCAGATTACGAGTTTAGAAAACTCATTTCTATATGCCAAATGTTTTTCGAGTTTTTCAGCTTCATATAAGTAAATAATTTCGTTGTTCGTCATATCTTGATGATTTTGACTTCTAAAAACCTTTGTTTTTTTTTTTTGTTTTTTTATATGACTGACGTCTTTATATGTTTGGGTATGCTAATTTAAAAACTGAATAAGTTAATCAAGGATAAAATTTGATATTCATTTTTCTGATAATTATCAAACATCTTTAAAATAATTATAATATGCTTGGAACTTAAAAATACATATTTAATTATATAATTATATAATGTGGAGATAAGCTAGATTTTATTTCATTATTATTCTTATAAAATTGACGTTTTGATTCTATTTCCAGAACATCATCGGAACTAGGGTTGTATATCGTCGCTTATGTAAAATTAAGTTATCAATTTCGAGGCATTCACATTTTTTATGGAGTTGATCTTTGTCACCAAATTCGGTGATTTGCATCCTTTTGATGACTACACCATCAAAAATTTGAATCCACTAAAATCAATAACTAAATTTTACAAAAATGTAAGATATGTGCCATTGTTATGAAACCGACGATATGCTACATATAAATAAATTCACCGTTAGAGAAAGAAAAATTTGTGAGTTTATTTTAATCTTTTCAATATTTGTCTTTAGACTTCTACATAATTTCATTATAAATTAATTACGAAACTGTTGTACGTACATAATTATATAAATTAATTTGTTGCCAAAATTAAGGTTAAAAAGAAGAAGGAGAAGAAATAAAATTTTATTATAGGATTAAATTTACTAGGACAAAAAATAATATATTATGAAATACAGGCATATTTCGTTTAACGCTCAGGATGCATTCCTGGAAAAAGAGCGTTAATCGAATCAGCATTAATAGAGGCACTATTTGTTCTAAAATATGGGGTTCCGTTCCTTCTACATTTTTGGGTTATTAGGACAAATTTTAAGAATAAAAACATCTTTTGACAACATGTAATTTTTATAAAAATAATATGTATTCCATTTTAACAAGAAAATAAACTAAAATTCAATAAAAAAAAAAAACAAAACAAAGCATAATAAAAACTTAAAAAAATTACATAACATAAATAGAGTTTTTTTTAATTCACTTGTTTTTGATGAAGCTATCTCAAGTAAATTGCTTTGACGTTTTTCTTTTTTCTTTCAATAATTCAAAGTAGTAAGATAGTAGGTTTAAAACTCCCCAATTTATTGAGCAAGACCTTTCAAAGTTGGGATCATTTTCGCATAAATTTTCCAATGAATTTTGAATGATCCCAATGTTCTGTTCTAACATTTTTTTATCAGGACTTTTTCAGGAGGATCTTCCAATTCTAATGCGGAGTCTGTGATTTCTATTGGTATTTGCTTCAAACTATCAATAAGGTCTTGATTGGAAAGATCGCGTTGATCATTTTCAATTATTTCGTGCACATTTTCCTCGTCAACTTCCTCAAATCCAATTTGATTAGCTATTTCAGTTATTTCAGTAACAACTTGTGGTACTTCAATAACTAATTCATCTTCAGGAGCTTTAATAGGCAAGCAATTCTAAAATTTTTTAAGACAAGTTGATTTCACTTCATTCCATGATAAACCAATAATTTCAATAGCGTCCATGATATTCAATTTTTTCCAAAATTCCATTATGCTACATTGGTTCCTGTCAACTACTTCAAGAAGTTTTTTAAATTAATATCTCGAATTAAAATAATCACTATTCAATTTGATTGAATACAAACTAAATTAAATTTATCACACTTTTACTTTTTATATGGGAATTCACCGAACTATAAATCAACTCGAGTAAATATTAAATTGTTTTTTTTTTCTTAGAAATTTTTTTTCCAAGAAAATTCTTTGACTTTAAAAAATTTGATATAAAATTTGAAAAAAATAAATAAATGACCGATTTGAGCGCTATAACAAAAGAGCGCTAAACGTGGTAGCGTTAAACGAGGAATGCCTGTACTAGAATTTATTTATTCATATTTTTCTACCTAACTACGAATAGTCCCTCTTCTGGCTTACCTATATATAATCTCTTGACAGTTCAGTAAAGTTTAGCCAACAAATAATCAATCACGTTAAAAGTACATGTTTCATAATTGGTTTCCAAAGAGTTAGAAATCAGTTCTAATTGAAAGAGAGTGAAATGGGTAGGAAGGTCACTTTCTTTTCCAAGCAACCTCAGTCATTCATTTTTTTGCCATAATTAAAAAGAATAACATAAAAGAGGTTCAAAAAATGAATATATATATTATTGAACTATTGAGTAAAAATTTTTTATTTAAATTTGATAATTTAATTTAATTTAATCTGTAAAATCAGTGAATTTTCTTTGGTAGTGATTATATAAAAATAATTCAGGCAGTGGGTCCCTCGTAGAGCTAATTTTTATTTATAACTGGTCCATATGTTGCTGCTCTTTTGGCAGTTTAGCGATTTTCTCCGGAACTCACCACACTTAGAGTGTAGTGGTAGAAGCTAACAGGAGCGTAAGCCGAAAATTTAGTATTGATTGGTTAAGCCATTTTGGCGCAAGAGAGCGGACACAAACACAAATATAATGCCACTCGATTTGAACACCCCATCGATTACTATTCACCCAAATAAAAATAAAAATAAAAAAAGCCCTGAATAAACTTATTACCTACTCTATTCAATTATTATAATAGTTTCTAATAAAAATTTTATGGTTGCGAGATAAATCAACAAAATACTAACAAACCCAACAATTTTTACAAAATTTCCTTAAATAAAACATGAGAATTAATTTTAAAATCTTTTTTGAATAAAAAATTTTTGTATGATTTTTTTAAGGAACAGATTAGCTAAGTAGATAAAGTAATTATATTTCGTAAATTTTTTTTACATATTTGGATATCAAAAGGACTAAGTAAAAAAAAATATTCCCACGCATCACGGGCTCTAACGTCACTCTATTCTGATTGGCTGATTTTTACGCGTACAAATATATAATTATTTATTTTATTTTTCTCCGATTACTAGAATTTAATACTAAACTAGAAATTTTTAAAATAATATTAGCTTAATGATAGAATATAAAAAATCCTTTTTTTTTTATTTATTAAATTCATTAATTAGAAATGTTCATATATTAAATTTTATTCGCGTTGAATAAAATTAATTTTAAATACAATAATTAATTTAAAAAATAATAATAATAATAATAAAAAAAAACTCATTGGTGATCAACAGGTTTCCAATAAAAAGTATTATACTCTATACTATGCACAATTTCCTCTCGAAAGAAATAACAATACAAATAAATATAATATAAACATAAATGATAAATTTTTATTTCGTTCATCTTATTTAGTACTACTTACTTAAAACCCTTTCGATATTTTTTATCGAAAAAAAAAAAAAAAATATCAAGCGTAAAAAAAAAATTTTCTTATTTAAAACTGAATTTTTTAAATTTATTATTAAATTTAATTCATTTTTTCCTTTAATAAAAAATTCCGGAACACTATTTAATGAAATATTATTATTGAGCATGTGAGGACGCGGAGTGGGGGGCGGAGGGATGAGTAACGCACAACACTGGCAACACTGCAGTCATCCGCCCTTCCCTCCGCCTAGAGTCCAGTACTAAAGTGATTTTAAATAAACTATAATTGTAACACTATATATAGTGCAAGATTACGTAATATCCCCACTCCAGAATAGTGTGGCAAAGATCCCTTCACCCACACTTTGTATTTCTCATTCATAAACTGACGCTGTTATACTAAGAGATAAATATTCACATATATAGCTATTTATTTATTTATTAAGTGTTGTGAAGCAGTTACCGTTATTTTTTCATTAAATTTATTAACAAACCAATCCTCAATTCTTGGTAACACACATTCTAGCAAGTCAATGAGAAGAGAGAGGAGCTAAACGTCTTTGAGATAGAATTTAAAAAAGGATCCCGTCCTACGGACTCTTAGAAAGGAGTACTTGATTGGGGGTTATCATTTAGTTCTCCTTAGGATTTATTGAAGGGCCGTGGATATAGAAATATAATTGAAAATAAATAAATAAAACAAGAGGGTGAGAAGTTGGAATTGGGAAATAAAGTAATTTTCTCTATGTTTTCTCGATCGATTTAGGTGGCTGATTCAAAAGGATGAAAGACAGAAGCAGACAAAAATTGTAAAGCCTCTGTATGGTTAATGAATTGAGACGTTTCGGGTCAACTTTATTCTCCCATCTTCAGTCATGGCTACATGATATAAAATACACATATTTAGAATACAAGAAGAGAAAGTATATATATACAAACACAGAATAAAACCAACATTCATTATAAAGTGCCCAGAGTTATAAGGGCACAATACATGCACATAAGATGTATTGTAGATATGTGTAAAAAATGACGACGCAATGCTCTCTCTCATTGGGTTATTTTGTGAGAATGATAACATGAAGAAGTCTCAATATATTTTTTCAACATTTCATTTATTTATAATTGTAATCTATTTTAATCTAATCGATGACTTTCTAAAATTAAATGAAATGTAGAATAATTGTCCTTTAGTTAAAATTTATAAAACAAAAAAATAATACAAATGCAATTATACAAACGTAAAATTATAAGATTATTTTTATATATACAAAAACTGGCACATCAAGAAAGATGAAAATTCATTAAACATCCAGAGGCTTTACACTTTTTGGCTGCTGCTGCCTTTCATTCTCTTGAAATAATTTTCTATATTTTCGTAAATCTCTAGAAAATAAATCGAGATCTCGATAGATAGCCTTGAAGGTCCAATAAATTGAAAATATTTATATATTCATTCGTATTTAAAGAGGAAAAGAAGTATATTTTATTCATATTATTTGCTGTTAAAAATTCTACATATTTTGTTGCTATAAAATTTCCCTCTTTTTAAAAAACACGTGATTCATTTGATAAAAAGAATAATTGTCTTATTCATATGAAAAAAGAATAGAAATTTTTCGACCTTGATTTTTTGAAAATTATATAAGCTGATAGAGAAATAAAATGATATCATCATATCACTTTTCTTTTTTCCACGTGACACCAATTTTATTTATCTAATATTAATACTAATAAACAATGAATCACTCCAAAAACTGGATTATTTTTTGACACATATTAAATAAAATTTAATTTTTAATCTGTTATAGCCAGCACCAAGAACTAAGTTAGACAAATTTTCTCCAAATTCATTAATATTATTATTAAATAAAATATTCAGGAAATAAAGAAACTGAACTGAAAATTTCTTTAGTACATTTTTACATAATAATAACTAAGAATAAAATTAATAAATGAATTTATTTTCTTGCAAAATTTTGCTTGAAAGCTATGTAAAATTTTAAAATTTTTTCTTCATAGTTTTAAGGCTTTTGGACTTCGCAGAAAGGTTAGAGTTTAATAAAATTCATATTTGAATATTTTTATTTATATTTAAACAATATTTCCGTTTTAACTGTGGTTCAGTTGCATACATATCGGTCACTCATTCTCTCTAGTTGATTTAATACAGCTTTAGTACTCTCTAGTTTATTTAATATAATTTTAGTACTGAGCTATCGGCCGAGAGGCAGGACCGACGAATGCTGAGTTGCCAGTATTTTGCATCATTTACGAACAGCGTTCGCAGCGGAAGTGAACATCCGTAGTGTTTAAGTGAAAATTTGGCATGTGGCAGCGGTCGGCGGACTGTCAGCTCTCACGCCTCATGCTCACTACTAAAGTTTCATTAAATAGAGAATAACCTCCTCAGACATAATCATATTTTAAGTCTGTATATGTAAACTACTTTATGATTTTTATCTAAATTTTATCTGAAGAAGTTCACAGAATTAATGGTCGAAACGTTGTATTTTATATAAATACACTTCGGTTAAATAAACATTGTTAATTTATCCTCGTATATTTAATAATACTTTTGGGATCAATATTTATATTTTCAGTTTACACTTACATATAGTATTTATTTTTTTACTTTACTTTCGTTAATTAGTTAAGGGTGGAGGGGGTAGAGAATTCTACTTTTACGATTTATGGGGAACTCAACTCTCATATTTTTTTGTGTCATTTAATGTGAAAAAATAATTCGACACACCCCCCCCCCCCGCCCGGGTTAGTAAATTTTTTTTAATTGTTCTTCGCACAGTATGAAATTTTATTTCTTTCAACCTAATTTAATGTTTGAAACGTGACTTTTCAAAAGTTGTTTAATTTCATAAGAATCGGAAGATTTTCTTCTTGTAAAAAAAAAATAAACTCATCTAACATGCAAAAGAGAATTGGGATGCTTCTCCTCCTGGACCAATCTTTTTATTCTCCAATTTTCATAGAAAAATCTCACAACATTCGCTTAAAGTTTTTTTTTTTTAAGAAATTTTATATAATATTTTCACTGAATAAGTTCATTTTTTATTTAAATCATTTTGAATTAAAATATTTTTTATATCAACAGACAATAAAGTTTTTATACAGGCTAAAGTCTGTATAAATACTTTATTGATTGATAATAGGATACGTTTTTCTCAATGATATTGAAATCAATACCAGCTGTAGGAGGGGGAGGGGGCCGGAAGCTAGCAAGAGGGGCGCCGGCCACATGGAGAAAAACCAGCTTTTGAATGTGTTGTTGAAAAGGAATAGAACAAATTTTTTACTGGAAAAATGAAAGAAATTTTCAATTATTAAATTATTAATAAGTTTCCGAGCCATAATAAAAAAATTAAATTTCCTATGAGAATTTTTATCCACTTTCAAAATTTCTAAATTTCATAGATTCACTTATTAAAAATGTGGAAAGTAATATTATTGACACTCAGGGCCGGATTAACTGAAACATACCTTTAACGTCCATAGGTTTTATACGAAAAAAGGTACGCTTTACATTAAGACCGTACTGGGCATGAAATTTTGGTGACAATTTATCCAAAAATTTATTAATTATTAAATTTTTTTTACAATGGCCTCGGTAGTGAGTGATGCATACTCCACCTAAAAAGGGTCGCGAAAAATATTCATTAACAGCAAACTAGTTTCACATTAATAGCTACCTATGAACATAATACGAGCGAATATAATCTAGACCTTTAACGGAGATAGACGAAACCTTATTTTAATTTAGTAGGAGTATATTTTCCCTATCCTATTTGCACAAAATTTTATTTGAAATTTTGCTTATTTATTTTTTTTACAATCTTTTTTTAATGAGAAGGAGCAGACAACTTCGATCAATATTTAATACAGAATAAAAGAAACGAGATAATTTCTTTGAATGTCATCCAAAATGATTAATATGTTTAATTTATGAAAAAATATCCCCATTCATATGTATAATTTATTTATTTTTGAGAGAAACTTTCTTCTTCTGCGTATCAGCTTCTTTCCCTTTAAGGATAATTTTGTCATAAGCTGGAATCGAACTCGATTTGCTTTGATCTCCTTTTCTAGTCATATTTATTGCTTTGAAAATTCAGAATATAAAAGATCAAAAAGATGCTGCTGTTTTAATTTGTTGCATATAATAGTAGTATACGAGTATATATATATATATATATATCGAGTGGGTTGCACATGGCATGAGTTCGTCGCTCCCCTCTTAAGGCAGGTGGAGGGGGGAAGGGACTCCGATCATATGACAAGTGGAGGGGGAGCTAATCGACCAATGGCAGGGAATCTCATTATTTTTCTAACTATATATTTATCTAATTTAAAAAAAAATTGATTTAACATTATTTTGAATTTGAAATAAATAAAAATAAATGTTCTAGAAATGTGAAATAATTTTACATATATTTTTATGAAACGTTAAATCAATGTTCCACTGATCTTCTACATAAAAAAATTTTTTGGCTTGACGAAAATATCCTTGGAATAAATTAATTCTTCAAAAAACATCGCAGGAGTTGCTCGAAAAAGAAAATACTTTAACTCAGGAATTACGAAACTTTTTAAGTAGGCGGCGCCCGAATATTTTTACCGCGGCCCCAGCGTAATACAATTTTTTAGTGAATACAAATTTGAGCAAAATTTATAAATAATTTATATTATATTGATAAAACTTTTAACTTTAATTTCTTGCATTTCCTAAAGAAAAAATATTTTTTTTTAAATTGGAAGATTTTGTGGCGCTCTTATAAGTCGGTATAGGCGCCCAAGGGCGCATAGTATGGGAACCTCTGTTTTAACTACCTCTGTGGAAACCAACTACGAAATGCTCTATTGGTCGTCTATGAACAAATACTATGAAACTAGAAAAAAATAACAAATTTTACCGGAATTCCCATTCTTCCTTGAAAAGAGAAAAATGAAAACTTTTTTTTTTGTTGTATTATTGGCATCTGATGCCATATAGACATTAAATGATATATAATATGAATCATCAAGATATTTATTTCTATTAATTGGTATCCAATTGATTTAAATAAATTTTCATCGGACTGCCTGGGATCTGAACCCACACCCCTTTGCTTTTAAGATTACCAACATTAACAATGTCAATATCTTTAACCTCTCGGCCACTGGGGGGAGGGGTAGAGAAGGGGGGCAAAGTGAGTTATTTTAACAATCAATATCGTTTATACTTATATACTAATACGAATACGAACGAGTATAATTTCATAATATAAAATTTTTTGGTATGAACTTGTCAAGCTAGTTTGCCTCAGCTCTAATTTAGGCGTTTCAAACGAAATAATATAATATCCAAATTTGCCTTAGTTAATTTCATATCCATTAGATAAAGCTTTTAGAGTGACCCAAAAAAGCTTTATCAAAATGTATTCCAGGAAAAATGTTGATTAAGAACTAATATTTGAAAGTAAAAATATTACTCAATTATATTTGAATAAAGGTGGATAAATAAATAAACATTTTCCCTTAAAATATATAAATAAATAGCTCAAGGAAAAGAAATCATTTTATTTTCAATAACAAAATATATATATACTATCCATATCAGCAGGTTTTGAACAAGAATTTTGCTTCATAATGAAAATACTAAAGTAACAAATTTTAATTTATTTGCGTAAATTAATAAACAATTATAATTAAATTAGAACGTTTAATATTATTCAATGTATGTAATCTATTTTCTTCATTACGCCTGGGAGTCGAACCTAGGATCTTGGGGTTACCGACCGCTGTTTTTGTATGGTAATCAGAGGATCCTGGCTTCTATTACATACATTAAATATTATTAAACGTTCTATTTTAATTATACTTATTTATTGACTGTAAATTGAAATTTGTTATTTGAATTTTATTATGAAGCAACGTTTGTTCAAAACATACTGATATTGATAGTACAGGAGTGTATTTTTTTCTAAGTTAATAAATATCGTATACCAGAAGCATATGTCTGATGACGCTCTACATAAATATGATTTAATGTAGAAAATAGATTACATAGATTAATTATTATTTAAAATTCTCTAGAAATACAAAATTTTAAATTATTTATTTAATTTGGCATAATAAAACACATTGATATAAAATTTGCTACTTAATTTTAATATTTTAAGATGTTTAAAAGCTTCTGTTAGAGTGCAATTTTTTTTAAAATAATTTTAAGTTAATTTAAATTTTATAAATTAATTATTAAAATACAAAATAAATAAATTTTTTGAACTCACTTGGAGCTGTAAAAATATTTATTTTATTCAGGGCCAAGAATTTCAAAGGTTCTGAGTTCGTATTTTTACATTCTTATTCTACTGATTTAAAATAATTATTTAAATTTAAATTTTGCTTAAAGAATTTTAAATCATTTTTTATTTATAAACAAATTTTATATTTATTTGATGATTATATACTTATAATTTTAAAGATTCGACCTCGACCTTGGTAGGTATCATCTGTAGAATTAATATTTTTGCCGATTATTTAATTCCATAATTAAAATTAATAAAGGGGATTAATTATAAATACTTTCTAAAGTAATTATTATTCATTTTTCTACAAAATTTATAACCAATTATTTTTTTTTATCGGTGTGCATGTATGTTGGTTTATCTTTTAGACGGGCTAAGTAAATGTCTAAAATTAAATCAACAGAGCTGTTTGAGAGAGGAGGGGGAAATAAAAAAGAGGAGGGTGAAGAAGAGGGGAGGGAGACAAACCATCAAAGTATGAGAAGAGTTTCATTTTAATTTGCCATTGGCTCTTTCAGTTTTATTACCTAAGGCTGTTTCACTTTTATTTCTATTCGCTGAAAGTCCATAACTTGATCCATAATCGGGGTGAGAGGCGACGGGGTGGGGGATCTGCCCACCTGAATCAGATTTTCTTAAAAAAAAAAAAAAAAAATTTTTTTTTTTAATAATAATAAAATCTGTCATTAACGGTTTATTAATTAAATAGGTTTGGCAAAAAGTAAGCCTTATAGTGAGGACATATTAGCTATAAAAAGTAATTGGACAAACTATCTTTTTGTTTCATTTTAATGAATAATTTGGATAAGTACATGAAAACCATAATCATCAAATTTTACAATTATGAAATTTACAATTTTTGGATTTTATGTAGCTTTCCTAATTATCCATTAAGATTAAACAAAAGATAGAGTTTGTCCAATTACTCTTGAGAGGGATAGTAGGTACTTAGATAAACTAAAATTTTGTGCAAATCTATAAAACTTTTAAAATTTATAAGGTGAAAAATTAAAAAAAGTTAATATAATTAATTTTGAAACAATTATATAAAATATCTGCTTTGCATATTCATTTTAATTTATTCTTATATTTAAATTGTTTAATTTAAAAGGTTTTTAATTCAAATTAAAACTAGTGATCTTTTGATTAGAAGGATAAGTTGACTAAAAGGCCACTTTTTCAATAATCGATAATCGACTATTAATCGGTTGAGCGAACCGATTAGTTGGCAAAAAAGATTATTTGCAGAACATTCAATGAGAGGAGGCTCGGGGAATGGGAGGAGATGAAGAGAAAAAAAAGAGTAAATAGAGGCTCTGGTTTGCTGATGGATAGAGAAAAATGGATAAAATTTCTCGAATTTATTAGAATCTGAGTGCAAAAATTGGAATTTGGTTGAATAAAATTAATTTGTTGGATGATTATAGTCTATTTAATATAACTTCAGTACTAGTCTCAAGGCGGAAAGGAAGGACGGACGACTGCAGCGTGGCCAGTATAATGCATTACTGATCGCCATGGGAGTGAGCGGTCGTAATTTTGTAAAAAAAATTGGGCAATGTTTTTGCTTTGAGTGGTCAACAGACTGCGATCTCTTATATTCCACGCAACCACTATACTAAAGTTTCATCAAATAGACTATAATCGGTCTTAGAATATCCGATTAACCGATTAGTTCAAAAGGCTTGTTTTCATTAAATAGGAATATTTAAAATTATAAAAAATTTAATTTCTTTTTTTCTAAATAATTATTTTAAAATAAATTTTTTTTTCCAAATTAACCTTAATTTCAAATCGAATCACAATGCAATATTTAATCAAAATTGTTTACACAATATATAAACTATTTTCATTTAGTTAGATTTATATTATTTAAAGAGAAATTTGTTTCCTAAATATATTCCGAACATCTATCTCCTTTAACAAAAAAAAAAAAGTAAAAAATTCTCAACTTTTTATTTACTTTACTTTTTAATAACTAAAAAGTGCAATGAGTTTTTTTTTTATTCAAATTAAAAAAAAATGGAATCGCTTTCACGGTTTTGCAAACGCCCTGTACTTACTTGATAATCGTTGGAATGGAAAAAAAAAAAAAAGTAAGAAATTAACTTTTTTAATTAATAAAGTTAAATATATATATTTTTTTTTAAATTTCATTTTATCAAATACATTCATGAATAGAAATGCAAATAGTAAATAAATTAATTCAATAAAATCTTATTCTAAACGCATTAATCGTTTTTGATTGTATTTATTTATTAATCATTGAGTGCTTTTTCTAGTTCGAAAAACCAAACAAAGCTTTTTTAATCGATCAATGAACGCGTAAGCTAATATTTTCAACAAATTTAATTCTTTGAAATTATTTATATCTCCGGAATGAAAAGCTTTCAAATAAAATTTATTTGAAATAAATACTAAATAAATAATTAATGTCAATGTAATAAAAATCTTCAGGGGAAAAAAAAAAAAAAGCAAAGCCAACTAGAGAGATAAAAACTATTGTTTGCTCTAAATTGATCTAAATAAATTAAATATAACATTATAACTGCTGCATTTGTTTAAAGTTTAATATTTTATACAATAGCAATATTGGTAGAAAAAAGATACCGCCACCTGGATCTCTAGTTATTTACCGTCAGACAAGGATTGAACTAATTACATCGAAATTTGGTTTTTGATTGGGG
Source organism: Anisolabis maritima (assembly GCA_010014785.2). Taxonomy (NCBI): domain Eukaryota; kingdom Metazoa; phylum Arthropoda; class Insecta; order Dermaptera; family Anisolabididae; genus Anisolabis; species Anisolabis maritima. The sequence continues at coordinate 26,458 of JAAAKE020163346.1, forward strand.
AAAGAAAAGATGTAACTAGGCTTTTTATTCTATTTAATATAACTTCAGTACTTAACTGATGCAGGTGGGCGGAGGGTTGACAGTCCCGGAACCAATCAGAATGCTATGGCAAACACCTACGTTGCCAGATTTGCACAAAAATCCTCCCGCTTCAAATCAACGATGCATAACACTGGTAACGTTGCACTCGTTAGTCTTGTATTGTAATAAAGTTATAGTAAATAAATTATACTTCGATCGAAATGCTAAGTTATATTTTTTTCCATTTCAAATCCAGCATTTTTTAAAAAGGAAAAAAAAAAAGAAAATAATGTATTATATATTTATTTTTTATTCATGAGAATATTGTAAATAAAGTATTATTCCCAAAACCATTTTATTTCCTCTGCTGAATATAATTTGGTTTGAGTTGTTTTTATAAATACTTAATCCAGTTAAGGAACTCGTGATGAGAGGGACAATTTTATCAGTTTTTATTTATATACAAATAAATGAGACAGGAAGAATTTTTTTAAATTATAATCTTTGCATTCTTGAATAGCCTCCGATTGATGATGATTCATCATAAAAGCTCTTTTGTTTTACAAATTTTAATTCCGATTTGAAATTCCAATAATACGGTCTTCTTTTATGTCTGGGAATGTATTTTATTACCAACTTGAAGAATATTTTTTTTATTAGACATTACAATTTACATAAAAGTTTTTGTTGTCAAACGTCAAAATTTTATTGTAAAATTATTATCCAAAAAATTATTTTCTATTATTAATTATATTTTATTTGGTTTTAAAAACTGTGCATCCTCTTCTAAACGGGTTTTGCATTCGAATAAATTTTTTCACATACTGGAATTTATAGGGCGATGGCACAGAAGAAATTCGTGTTCGTGCGAGAGAAGTCAAAATAAAGCAAAGGCTCAAGCTCCCCCCGATTTTTTTTTTTTTCTAATTTGAAATTTATTATAGTTTAAAATATTTTTCCTATTTGTAATAGAATTAATATTCGGCCTATAAATAAGACTTTTGATCCTACACTCCTTTAAATTTTGAATCGCTATGCTTCTAAATCAAAGTTTTTAAAAGTTCAAGATAAAAACATTTTGCGAGATAATTTTGTGATTCATTAGGCATAATACGTGCCCGTGGACTCGAGCCAGGATTTTCCGCTTTCGTTACTTTTAGGCGGGACGCATATTGAGACTCGTATGAGGCGACACGCTCTTTTGTAACCAATAGGAATTAATAGGACAGCGCAAATTGCTACTCAGCCCAGCTCCATGGGCTAATGAAGAGCGTGTCACCTCACGCTTCTCAATATGCGTCTTGCCTTACTCCAATGCGCATGGACCGCACTCTCCTGGTATTTAAAATTTCGTTTTGAAAATTCCAAGAAGATTTTGATTAAATTAGTTAACAGGAAATACCACCAACAAATTCTATTCTTGAAAGAGAAAAAAATATTCGATTTACAGAAATAGTTCACACTCTCATATGTGCAGTTTTAAAAATTTTTTCAAGAATTAATAGTTAATTAGTAGGATCGAACAGGCATCGAACCTCTGACCTCCAACCTATCAGGGGGTGTCCAATTCTTAGTGACTTGTCGAATAAAATCGATTAGTTGGTATGATTGAGTGCACCACGGATGATTGCGCCTGATCCCACTAATTAAATAAAATTTTTAAAGAAATAGAATAATTAAGCAAACTCGACCATACGTCTGTGTGTTTACGTTAGCTTTTTATCGACTCGTGTCCGCGCATCGACTCAGAGCAGTGGGAAAAATGCTTGGTCCCAAATCCATCATTAAGTGGCAAAGCCACTATATATTTCTTTATTAAAACATTTTCCATGTTAGGGATAAAATATTGAATGTTGATAAAATAAACCATTTGTTAAGTTATTAGGGAAATTTTGCGAATGTTTTTGACTCATCTCTCTTTCTCTCTGTTCATTATTTTTCTCGTTGTCTCTCTCTCTCTCTCTTTCTCTACCTGCTCTTTCTTCTGACAAGGTTACCATTCTAGTAAAAGTGATTCATGTCCGTTTCCGAACCCACAAATGAAATATCATCCTAAGTAAGAATTGTGGATGTGAAAGAGAAAAAAAAAATCTTAGCCGAAAACTTTACTTGTCGATTTGGAATTTATTTATTACCTTGTCGATGATCAACAAAATTTCCAACTAAATCTTTTATACTTTATTTGTACTTGAAAATTTAAAGTATGAAAGTTCCTTTTTCATAGTAAATTTTTTTTTAATAGAAAAAAATCGCCATATAACATAAAACGTTACTCTTGTCCAAATCCTACTGATATTGATAGTAATTATAATGATAATGTTAAATTTCACTCTTTCCATTTTTCGACTCTCTCTTTCATTATATTACAACTTGAATTTTACAATTTGTCATTAAAAAAAATCATTAAAAAAATTTGTTGTCTTGTTTTGTTATAGCCCCTCGGGAAACATTTTTTGTAAGCTATTTTTATTCAATTTTTAGTTATTTAATTCATCAATATCTAAAGTATTTTTACATGAATTTATATTCTATCTAAATAAAAATTTATTCTGTCTTATAAAAAATATTCAGTCGCGATAATATATCATTCTGATGAAAATAAACGGAATTTTTTTCTAACTTTTAGTTCAAACACTTTTTTTTAATATAAAAATTTAAAAGAATAATAAATGGTTCTTTATTATTACATTTTGTTTTAAAAAAAATAAAAAATTTCTTCAAATGATGTGCGAAAAATATTTATTTAAAAAAGTCGTTTTTTTTTGACGAAATTTCGATATTTAAATAAAATTTGGTGAGAAACACTCGTCCTAATGTGTAAGTGTAGATAAATTGAAATTATTTTAAAAATCTCTTCTAATTTGAAAAAGATAGAAAATTTTAATAAATCGCTGAAATTAAATAGTACTTCCAATCGACCTATTTCATCTAAAATTTCCAGTAGATACCTAACTTAAATATAAAAACTTATCATATTTGATTATTTTAAGTTTTTTGTCCTCATCCCCCTCTTTTCTCTACATAAAGAAAGTGAATTTCTCAAAAACCTTCAAAGCATGTATTTCTTTTGGAAAATAGTTTATTTCATTAAATATTAAATATGTAGAAAAATAATTATTTTTAATTCAACTTGTTCTTTTGAGGCTCTCTTCCCTCTAAATATTGTAGATATTATAATGTGGCCAACTCGTCCTTAGCAGGAATTTATTATAAGCATATGAGGGAGGGATAGAAATAGTGAAGTGAAAGGTAGGCAAGATAGAAATAGAGAAGTGAAGATATGTTTATAAAAATAAATACCTAAAAAAAATATAAATAAAATAAATAAATATATGCGAATGAATAAATATAAATATGAAATATATATAACATATACAGCTATAAATAAGATCATTTAAGGTATAGTGCCTTTTGTTTATGTGAGAGAGAAAAGTGATAGAGTATTTGCAGGATTAGCTTCCAATAGACGGAGCACCTCACTTCTACGTCTCATGTGTGAATAGAGTCCAATTCGGGAAGGACAGATCCGGTTACAAGTGTACTTTGAAGTTATTAACGATAATTACTCTCGTATTTAGAAACACAAAGTCAAACTCATAGATTATAAACTATTTCAAAACGACTATAGAATTCTAATTCTATTAAAATAATTATTCTCTTCCTGCCCGTTTTTATTAAAAGAATAAAAAACGAAAATATTTGCTAAAAGGTTGATTGGGCGAAAGTGGCATTACCCA